>JAUELF010242838.1:0-12457 GCA_031471495.1 Clinocardium nuttallii | reverse complement strand
TTATGTACAGTGTATATTCAAATAATCATCCTGTCCATGTGCTCGGTCTTATCGAAATATGCACACGTTGACAGAATATTCTAACAACCTTCTGTATAAGTAATTCATAAACAGTGTAGATTTTGATCGGTCTTTGAGGATGCACATGTTGAAATGTATCTATACTGCTCACAAAAGCCAACTTGAACGTTTTTCCAAAGACAGGTAAACTATAAACGATCGCCTGTTGTAATTGATACATACCTTGTTTCAAGATACCTATTGTGTATGCATGTCGCAATCTGTTTTAATCAAATTATTATATAAAGGGACTAACTCGAAAACCCATACCGTATTCTATGGTGTACAATTTTAGAAATCCCTTTTACATATTATTAAGGTTTTTTAAAGTTGAAAATGCTATCAATACCATGGAATCCAATCGAAATGCTAACAATGGTTTCTCAAATCGTCTGCTCCTTAACTGTGTGGTTAATATACAATGTGGAAGAGTTGCATTTTCAATCTATTCAAAGGTTTCCAAAGTAACAGTACCGCGCATATAACTGTTACAAGAGAACGTCCCATATACATTTACTTCAACATGTACTTATGTTCAGTGAGTTCTCAATTATTATTAATCATTTTAATGGTAAACGATTTCACTTTTGAAACATCCATCAAATGAAAATGTAGACACAAAACATCTATTCTTATGGTTATAATGGCAAATTGCCTTACCTTAGCTTAAACTTAAATCTTATCCGGGGTGTTATTTCAATCTTTTTGTTAAAGGTTTGTCCGGCAGTTGAAAAACGCTTCAGAAGATCAACCACTCTGACAACCAATTCCTTAACGAAACCACGGGAGTATGAACTTGTTCTTATATCAAGAAGTTTTCCTAATACTGCACCACAAATTGTCACTTCCGTCGTAAGCTTCATCGAAGATGAGTCGAGAGAATTTATTGTTAGAACCAGAGACGACGAAAATGACACTCTAATACTTGAAATTGTCAAGCAACCGGATAATGCAAACTGTGTTATTACAAGTAACTCGACTGTTAATTGTACGTTTGTGGAAGACTTCTATGGCGATGATTATATTACGCTACGTGTAACGGAAGATGGACTTCCAGTGTACGAGGATTCGCTATCACATGAAATGAAAGTACGACTTGGTGTTTCTGGGCAACCAGATCCAACCGAACGGTTTTTTATAGACAGAGAAGGTCACATGCATAGGTCTAATAAACCGTCACTGAAACACGTTGTAATGGAAAATGCAAACGGTACAAGCGAACTATATGCTGGGACGATTATATTAGCAGATGTTGATGGTGACGAGGTCTTCGATCCGCAACTAAGATTCAGTTCACTTGGTAACGCGACATATAAACTGAAGCAAATTGATACATCTGAAATGCCTTCACGGAAAATGATTTCCATGTCTTCGAAATACAGAACTATAATAGCTTACACTGTTTATCTTACAATTTCGCCTGAACTCCATGGCGACATGCAATTGGACTTCATAGCTAAAACCAACCAAGGTGCTGTGACACCGAGTGTAACTTTAAACATCTACATTCTTGAATACCCGTGCGTGTATGGCCAATGTAATCACGTTCTAAAAGATCAATTTGCCTGTGCTGACATTGCTCGTGCACAGTCGTTCGATGACTTTTATTGTGAGTGTAGACCAGGGTATGAAGGACAGTGGTGTCAGATTGAAACCAATGAATGTCAGGATGAGCCATGTGCGTTGATGTTTGACTGTGAGGATCTGATTAATGAGTATAAATGTAACATCAATATACCTAAGCTGATGGCTATTCTCATGTGTTCTATCATCGCTGTTGGTGGTGCAGTCTTCGTCATCT
This sequence comes from Clinocardium nuttallii, assembly GCA_031471495.1. NCBI lineage: Eukaryota > Metazoa > Mollusca > Bivalvia > Cardiida > Cardiidae > Clinocardium > Clinocardium nuttallii. Next base: position 10,596 of record JAUELF010242838.1, on the reverse strand, counting down.
ATAAAATTATAAGACGGTATAAAATGAAGAAGATGTCTGATAGCAAGTAAGTTCAGTCATTATACATTTTATTATCTGTTGTCTGTCGTTCTGACCGTTCGCCTGCTTTGACGATTTTACTTACTGACAGATCGATAATTTTATGTTATATTGAATAATAACGGTGAAATTCATTTTCATGTTATATGCAGGAATCTGATATATTAAAATCATGAAATTTATTAAATTGTTGATGATAAGTACAACAACTTGAAACATATACGATGCAAAAAATGATGTATTAATTGTTTTCTGCAGAACTTGTCTACATCAACCAGATATGGTGGCGAAGGTCAGATTCGAGGGTCTACATACAGCTGTATCGAGACCTGTCACAAGTGGATCTATAATGGTAGAAGAGACTGACATTGATCCCGAACCAAGTAACAGTGTTCCAGACATTTGGACCCGACCAGTAGATAAAACAGAAGGTGATATTGACATGAACGTCATTTCAGCCTTGACTGCGTTTGCATCTGCAAAGCTACCACCGCACCACCAATCATACAAAGCCGATAGCAAGATGTCTGGCAAGCCTAATAACGATAATAGGACGCAACAGAACGAAACGCTATCCAAGCTGCTTGATGGAAGTACGAAGACTTCAGTCGCCTCACTGAAATCAGTTAAGAATGACAACAAAATAAAGTCATCGCCAAAGAGCAACACTTGCACTGATTATGAGGGTTTGATTCCTGCGGATTCCATTGATTTGTCAAACAAACCACTCGAGTCGACAATGCAAGAGGAGATAGGTTCAAGATCTGAGCAAGTCACGGTCGTCTCTCCAATAAAAGCGTCGGACTGCGACGAAATGCCTCTGCCGGTTATGGTTAAGGAAGTCGGCTCGACATCGGGCCGAAGCCGAATCACTTCCGCTTCATCGGCAAGGAGTACGAGGTCGGAATCGAGTATCATCATACGCGAAAATGGCACCAACTCCATTACGGATATCGATGTTTAGTCCAATGAACTTTGAGACAAGGGTCCATATTATATACATTTCAATATTAGAATTATGCTAGTAGCCTCTCTTTTTTAGTGTGTATGCCTATTCCGTCCTTCATCGCTTTTATGCATATGTATTCATATATTTATTTCAATATTTAAATGATAGACGTATTGACGTTATCTACTTCTTTACGACATCTGACTGTTTACAACTTCACATGGACATACATAGTTTTGACCAACCAATTTACTGATGAACCGAAAAGCCCAGTATCAATGATATGCAACATTACATGACAAGTGTATACGTGGATGATCATATGACAAATTCTGGCCAAATATAACGTCTTCCCCATAGAAGGTTACATTAAGAACATTTATTGGGGGGAAATATAGTATGATGTACAAAAACATGACAGTGACTATATCTTTGAAAAATTTATATTGGAAATAAACTGCGTTTTGCTTGCAATTTCCTGAGAAATGTTCCAACTATGTGGATCACAGAGATGTAAAGAATTACCTGTTTGCATTAAGTGATTGTTTACATCTTACCATATATTTTGAAAGTTTGTGTTCATATTGTTGTAATAATTATCGTTTTACCGATTACGTATGCTGATGATGTATTTTGGAAGTGAAAACCGGCGACTTTGAAAATATCTAGGCAAAATATGGACAATCTCTTTAGATGAATGTATATTTGTTTTTACAACAAAATAAATTAATCATTTAAAGCAATTTCTCCTTTTGTCACAATGTGTTTAACAGTCGTCTCCTACACACACACATGAAACTTTTTTGGGGGAAATGTTTGTTAGAAATAGTTAAAATATGAGCCGTTTCGTGAGAAAACCAACATTATTGCCTCTGCGATATGTATCATTCCGCCTCAGGGGGATATATGTATAGAGTAGTGATTCCTGAAACAGAAAATCCACAGGTGGCGAAAAGTGTCTTTCCGGGTTGCCTGCGCGGCATGATTAGGCTGATACGGATCGATACCTTTCGCAGAGTCCACAATGTTGGTTTTCTCGCGAGACGGATCACATGTCCTCTGTGAACAGGCTATTTAGAATGAATGCATCATAAGCGTTGATGTTATAACTTGATTGAATTGTTTATATCGTCACTTATCTCTCTGCCTCTTCTGCGTATGCTTCATTTACTCTTCGCTTATATACGATTCTTTGATAATAAACCAGGTATGCATTATTATAAAGTCAGTTGTTTCTATCATTTGGAATTTACATTAGAGTGTTAGGTTCATACATTTACATGCGGAAAATGTGTTTAAAGCTGCTTTCAACAATTGTTCAGCTATACCACGACGTTCACAGGTAGGTGTCAAGCTTGTCAATTTATCCTGACGCCATCGGGTCGTACTTCTCAGGCTGAAATCCAGAGCACCAAGGAGGGAACGCTATAACTACCATTTGAGAAGACAGAGTTTAACTGTTGTCCTCCGTCAACATGAGTTGTTCAAATATAAGCGAGCCGTCTCGCGAGAAATCCAACAATATGGCATCTGAGTAATCTGTCGACCAGATCTACCTGCGCTGTCCGCACAGACTGATCCGGACTTACACATTCCGCCTCCGATGGATAGAGATATAGAAACTAATTCCTGAAACAGAAAATCAACAAGAGGCGAAAAGTGTCTGTCCGGGTTAGCCTGCACGGCATGTTTAGACTGATCCAGGTCGATACTTTACGCAGAGACCACACTGTTGGTTTTCTCGCGGGGCGGCTCATGTCATAATAAACAATGTGTTCAGTTATTTCTGACATGTTATAGTAGGGATCCAGCTCTTCTACCAACGTATTTGAATAAGAGAATCGTACATCGTAAAACAGATGGTTGATTCCCGCAAGTCTTATAAATATAAAAGGCCTATACATATAACTCTTAGAACCACCATCGATTTAGAGCAAGCTGATACTTTACGCATCTCCTCCCTGCACTGAAGCCTCTAATAACGTTTCATTGAATGATGTCCAGCAATTGCTGAGCAATGTCACTACCATGAACACGAGGGGACGATCACATACCAAGACGGGCATACGCCCAAAATAGACAACATGGCGACTTAATACTTCCCCCAACTTTTTAGGGAGCATAATAATTGCACACGAAATGAAATCAGAGTAATTTTAATTTTCGGTTTTAAACGAAATTCAAGCTAATATACATTTCATCTCCGATAACAAATCCCATGAGAGATAAATGATTTAACGCATCTTCACTAAACTTGCATAATAATAATACATCTGAACAATGTTTTATGCCGAGTCAGGAGATTTCGAATCTTAACCCTTTCCCTCATACGACAATTCTGCAGCAGACGACTTCCAACAGTTTTTGTCAACAAATAGAAAGTCTCTATAATTAAATGGATAACATATGACTTAAAGTGGAAAACATTGTGGCCAAAGGTGAAACTGCACGTTTTGTGCAATTTCTTCTTTATTCACTTTGTTTTCAAAAAACCGTCAGAAACTCGCCAGAAAGAGTCTATATAAGGAAAAGGGTTAAGTCATCCTTACGTTGTTATAACATGAAATGATATGGGAGTAGATGAAGCAGAGGGTGCAATTATAAGAAAATCATTTGTGTTATATATGTCTTATCCTTACACGGCCAGTAAATACACTAGATAGCGAGTATGTGAATGTGCATAGCTTCCATTGCTTGCAATCGCAACAAGATTGCTTTTCGTCGGACGCTGTCTTATACTGCAATGTTTAAAGAAAATGATGATTTTAGCCACGCCATGCGAATATATACTGTTGTTTATAATAGTAATCATATTAACTATTTCACTGCTAAAGGCAATTAAATGCTTTTGCAAACAGTGCAGATTCAGGAGAGACACCTCGTGACGAGTTATCTCTCCTGAAATCTGCATTGATTGCCTTTAATTAAACCAAATTTCCCGTTGGACGAAAAATAGAGTGGTCCAATTTTCATTTTGGAAGAGTCGACTTTGTGATATTCGGCAGTGACCGAGTTAAATAAAGTTGAACGACTAGAAGGTAAACTCGGAAAATCGTGATCGGTTGTGCCGGGACATGCTGAAGTGAGTATTCGCTCGGCGTTAAGATACAGAGATCGGTTTGTGTGTGTGTGTCGTATCTGATTTGATGAAGATATATATATCTGGTTTCTGTATGTCTTTTCTATCAAATAATACAACTGGAGTACACATATAAATAAGCATCTATTGAACTTTATTCAACAAAATATGAACAGTTTCTCTTATATAAATCCACTCCATGTGTGTAAGAAACAATGAAGGAAAGGTAGAATCCCCTTTCTATGTGTTTCTATACTATCTAACATTACACTTGAATAATTATATCAAAATACTCAAACTATCTAAAATAGTGTTTAAGATAAAGAATAAAGACTAACAACATTATTTTCGTCACATAGCAATAAACTATTGAAACATACATGTGTGTAAGTGAATAATATCAACAACTAACTTTGGCCTGCTTTGATATATTTATGTGAGGTTATATGCTTAATTCAAATAAACTTCATATCATAACTGTTAATTTATGAGGACCTGTTCTTTTACTTAAATATGAGCATCAAGCGTTATGTACCTTCTTTTTTAAATAATGCCCATTATGATAAAATTCCTCACTTGTTAAGTCACAGTATAGTTTTCCCAGTTCTCCAGAAACTCCATAATGTATATATGCACATGACAAGAAAAAAACACCCAACGATCATGTTTACGCTGCAATGAGGCACACACTGAACAGGATCTTAACCTGACGCTACACCTAAAGGGACAGTTTTGCTAAAAAAAACCAACGTATCCTAATTATAATCTGTGACGTACCAGATCAATAATCATATTTATCCAGTAGCTTCGTCAGTCTGTCCTCTATCAACCCAATTTTGACAGCAATCTTTCTGAACTTATGTCGCACTTCTTCCTGTATGAGATGGAACGACATCGCTAACAAAGCCATACCAAACACGAGGTACAGGATACATATGACTCGTCGTCCGTCGCTATCCCAGTTCGTATTCACCATCCCAGGAACGAAGTCTCCAAATCCAATCGTAGACAGCGTGATAAAGCAAAAATAGAAACCAATCAAAAAGTCCCATCCTTTTTCCCAAGACGTAAATAAAATGGCCCCACCAATGATATAGCCCGTTACAAGGAAGAGGCAAACGGATATTGGAACAAAGTCGCGTGTTTGTTTAAGGCGTTCTTTAAGGCGTAAGTCATCTTCTTCAAAATCGTGAAGTGACAGATCACTTATGGTTGAAGATGGCCTCTTAGTGACTAAATCCTCATCTTCAATGTCCACAGATAGGGGTCTATGTAGGTCAAAATTGGCAGAATCTTCTGGAATACATGACAAGTCGTTGACTGTAGAAAGGACTCTATCAAACGTTGGAACACCTGCAGCAGAAGTTGTCATCGATAATTTACGCCTAAAGTCGTGTTTCTCCATGCTGTTACGCCTATTGTTCTGCATAGAAAGGCTTCTGCTGCGTCTATATTCCATTCTATCGATAACGTTATCTAGTTCTATAATTTCATCCTCGTCACTCGATTTGTCATCGTGTGTTTGTACTGGTGTGATAGTAACGCTTTCAACACCTTCCTGCGATTGTTCCCCATCATTGCTTCTCGTTGATAGTTGATGGTGCAGGAGGGATGACATCACGGACTGTTTACTGCTAGCCCAATGCTTAATGTCTTGTGTTTTCTTTTGAAGTCTTTTAACAAATCTTTTCTTAATACGACGCCGTTTCAGTTTGATATATTGGTAGGTCATGTTGGTACAACTTAACCTGTAACCAATTCTAAAGAGTCCGGCCATCATGTCGCCGATGTTCCGTAAACACAGCATTGTTAATGGAATTCCTAAGCTTGCGTAGATAATAGACGTTAATCGACCTAAGTCCGTCTTGGGAGTAACATTACCGTAGCCTGAAATGATCAGAAATATATATGAAAATATTTGAGCCGTTCCACGAGAAATCTAACATTGTGGACTGTGCATAATGTATCGACCAGATCAGCCTGCTTAGCCCACGAAGGCTAACCCGGGCCGATGCATTCCGATACATGTGTCGGTCCGGATTCGTCTGCGCAAACAGCGCAGGCTGATCTGGTCGATACTTTACGCAGATGCCATATTGATGGTTTTCTCGCGGACGGCTCATTTATACAATGTAATCACGCCGGTCCGCTGGGCTTATAAGTCGTCATAAATATTACCATAATATTAGCACAAAAGGTCACAAGAAATTAGTTCGCACATACTATACCATTATTTTTCCACACTAATTCATTCGAGCTATAAACATATATATATATGCACGAGCCGTTTCATTTGAGAAGAGGTTGTTCTGAAACACTTTTGCATATTCACAGTCTTACCGGTGTCTTCGTTTTACACCTGCTATTGTCTGATACGTAGTTTCTGAATAAAGTTCACTCCAACGCGCCGTTGAGATTCAACAACATCCGCGGCTTTTAATAACGTAATTCTGAGCGCATGTGAAAAGGTTGTAGGTTCAGGTCATCCTGTCCGTCTGCTCCGTCTTATCAGAATAATTATTCACACATTGACAGAAACTTCTAAACATGTGAACAGTGTGTATATTGATTAGACTTTGAGGATATTAGATATATACTGTTCACAAAAGCCGAATTGCAGGATATATATCACATTATTGTGTACTTAAGACTGGCTACAGTGGATGATTGTGTATAACATATATATCAAAGGGCTGATACGGAAATTACAGATGTGTTCTTTTTCTGTAAACACACTACAGCATACACATTAAGATTCATTTCTTCTTTTGCTCTACTGTTTTCAAATGTTATCTTCTGCGGCAGATGCGTAAAAGCGTGAGAAAGAGTAAACTATTGACATAACTTTATGTCTATGATATTGCTTTCGTCGATTGAATAAGATGGTTGTCTACATAAACGCGTTTTTGTGTGTGTACAAAAGCGCATTTATGACTGATCAATTCCTTCATATATTATTGCTACATACCTATAGTTGTTATGATGGTCACTGAATATAACAACGAGTTCGCAAACGTCCACTGATAGGGCTCGTCCCCTAGTTGGCTATCCCAGTCGTGTTCTTGGGTTAGTTTGTACATATCTTGTTCGTACTCCTTTAGAAGATTCTCTAGTGTTTTGTCCCATAGCGATCTATACAATGCTACAGCATTTTCAGCATCAGCACTTGTAAATTCCACAATCCTATCTCTAAATCGATTGACCGTCTCAACGGCCGCCTTCCTAGTTTCCTTTTCTTTAGGAAGCTCTATGGCTTTAAACAGAATACCACCGAGAAATGAGTAACCAACTATCAAACACGTTAGACCCACGTGCGAAAATAGAAATGTTATTGCCCGTTTTAATCCATCGACAAAGTATTTCCAAACGATTTGACATTTACTCTGTTCTGGTATGCTATCACTGTCTGTTTGTTCCTCGATTTGGCTTCTTTTCCCCATCATCTATATTGCCAATAGGAACACAATGAACAGGAAAAACTAGTGTACCCCACAAACAAATATGTTTGCGAGTTTGAGATTATAAACAAAATACAGATAAGTTGTTCTTGTGAAACATTTCTTCTATAAGAATATGCAGTTTGGTAAACACAGACTCATCTGAATGTTTACTGTACGCAGACACAATAAGAGTTTGGTATACACAGATTCATCTGCATGTTTACTGTACGCAGACACAATAAGAGTTTGGTATACACAGATTCATCTGAATGTTTACTGTACGCAGACACAATAATAGTTTGGTATACACAGACTCATCTGAATGTTTACTGTACGCAGACACAATACGAATTTGTTATACACAGACTCATCTGAATGTTTACTGTACGCAGACACAATAAGAGTTTGGTATACACAGACTCATCTGAATGTTTACTGTACGGAGACACAATAAGAGTTTGGTATACACATACTCATCTGAATGTTTACTGTACGCAGACACAATAAGAGCCGCCATCGCTAGACGTGATTCATATTTAAGTCAAAATTGATGAGAAACGTTAACATTTTATTTATCTTTATCCCTTTCCAATATATAGACGCTTTCTGGTCAGCAGACGACTTTTGAAATCATTTTGGCAAAGGAGAAATTGCTCATAATGAACATTTTAATCAATTGCCACAACGATTTCAATTCTATTCAATCATACTATCATTTATAGAGATTTTCTATATTTTGTGCTTGATCATTTAAAAGTCGTCTGCTGCAGATTTTATTGTATGTGGGAAAGGGTTAAGTTATTCTGTCATACTTGCGAACATTAACTCTGGTTTAATAACGGAATAGTTTTTCACATCTTGAACAGATGTATCACTATACACCATACAACTCGCATGTATTTGCATGATATATAATCCATTTTATGCGTATTAAATATAGTTTCAATTAAATTGTTCGATATGTTCAGGTATATATTTTATTAAACAACTACTTTTATGAAATTGTGTTATCCTCCAGAGCACATACAATGTATAATTTCATATGAAACAGACGCAAACAAGTGATATTTCACATATATGAATTAAATCCAAAAATAAATTCGGCACTTATTATTAACAATAACATTTTGTAGTATTTCTCAATCTTCCCGTCTGTGATTGCTCGGCATAATGCAGCGAAAGGTTAAAACAGACAAATATTACCTGTCCAATTTATCTCGATTTTATCTATTGGGTTGTGATTGCTTATTGTTCTTGGCATTAGCCATTGTCAGATGTACTGGAAATTATAATAAATCACCAACCCATTAACTTACCTTTCCCTCCATTCATAAATATATTAATATAAAAGCAGTGGTGTTGTTGTTGTCCCCAAACCCATCTCTGAAAACATAGACGACTTTGCAGCAGCATATTTTTGGAAATAATTTTGCAAAAGGAGAAATTTATCAAAACTAGTAAGATCACATGGTTTAAATATGTTTCAATTAAATGTTCGCAATGTTAGATTACAAATTTGAAAAATAGCAGTCAAAAGAGACTGTCATATTAATTATATTATATATGATAAAAAGCAGTCAAAAGAGACTATTAATTATATTATATATGATAAAAGGCAGTCAAAAGAGATAATCATATTAATTATATTATATATGATAAAAAGCAGTCAAAAGAGACTGTCATATTAATTATATTATATATGATAAAAAGCAGTCAAAAGAGACTGTCATATTAATTATATTATATATGATAATAGCCAGTAGTAAGCAGGTAATGTGCATTGTTTAGACTTTAAAGTTTATGAATTTACCTTGTTCAGATTATCAGGACGCTAAATTATTTCTTGTACATGAGTTGCTCAATCCGACTGACTGAGATCGTCGATAAAATGCTTGCATATTTCTATTGTGTTAGTAGTTCTGTTTTTCATCTTTATCTTTTTTCATTAAACAAAACACTTTTTAAAAAAATGAGATAAGGAGAAATTGTTTCAAATGTGAATTTTCTCCATTTCTCTGAATGTTTTCTAATCTGCATAAGTAATCATTTATAACACTTTTCGAGTATTAGAGCTTTCATATTCAATGTTTTTTTCTCAAAGCAATTGGTTAACGATATAAAAGAAGAATGTATAATGTGATAGAGTTACAATGTCCCTGGTGTACAATTTTAGAATCGTCTGCTATGAAAACATGTATCGGAAGATTCAGAAGTACACTTCTGGTTGAGAACTTCATGTGGAAAGGGAAACAACACATTCGTTTTGAGCGATTTCTCCTTTCCCCAAAATATTTTATGTCAAATATCCGTATCGTATACTTTAACCCATCCCACACGCAGACGTATTTTCACGTAGCTCCAGCAAGTGACTTTTCAAATCATTGTGACAAAGGGAGTAATTTTTCATAATGAGAAATATCCTCTTTCAACAATGAATTCAATGCAATATTGATACTACCACAACTCTTTTGTTTAGTTTTCCTACATGTTTTCAAAGTCGTCTGCTCCAGAGTTGGTGAAATGTGACGGGTCGATACATAATATAAAATGCAGTTCACGTACTCTCACCTTACGTAATAAACAGATGGTTATCCACACAGAATGTTCGTCTGACATTTAAAGAATGCCGACAATGATAGTCGATAAACCCATTTAGCCGAATATTGATACGAAAGAGGCCGGAGTCATGAAAAAATATATCTCACGGGAAACAGCCGTTATGAATATATGAGCGCCAATCTACGTACACGAAACGTTAGGCTTTTGCGAGCTGTGCAAATCCCAGATGGACCTACGCATTTGCGATGTATAATCATTCTGGCTTTCAAGAAAATTATGAAAAGCCATGTCTGTTTGTATCTTTTATCATGGATGCGCAGGCAGATATCAGATATATTTATGTGGTCAAAATTACTTTCTGCAAGTGATATCAGATCATATCCCATGTCTCGCAAGTGATATCAGATCATATCCCATGTCTCGCAAGTGATATCAGATCACATCCCATGTCTCGCAAGTGATATCAGATCATATCCCATGTCTCGCAAGTGATATCAGATCATATCCCATGTCTCGCAAGTGATATCAGA
>JAUELF010242828.1:0-12458 GCA_031471495.1 Clinocardium nuttallii | reverse complement strand
ACATCTCAAATCAATCCGAGGGCCGTGTATTCGAAGCCATAACAAACTAACATCTCAAATCAATCCGAGGGCCGTGTGTTCGAAGCCATAACAAACTAGCATCTCAAATCAATCCGAGGGCCGTGTGTTCGAAGTCATAACAAACTAACATCTCAAATCAATCCAAGGGTCGTGTGTTCGAAGTCATAACAAACTAACATCTCAAATCAATCCAAGGGCCGTGTGTTCGAAGTCATAACAAACTAACATCTCAAATCAATCCGAGGGCCGTGTGTTCGAAGCTATAACAAACTTACATCTCAAATCAATCCGAGGGCCGTGTATTCGAAGCCATAACAAACTAACCTCTCAAATCAATCCGAGGGCCGTGTATTCGAAGCCATAACAAACTTACATCTCAAATCAATCCAAGGGCCGTGTGTTCGAAGCCATAACAAACTAACATTTTTTCTGACTAATTTAATACCAACGTGCTTAAAACCTATGTGACACTATAGCCATTGCAACTCATGAGCGACTTCTTCATGTGCCGAAATATTTCAAAAGTCTTCTGCATACTGGTACGAAACAGTCAGGAAAGTCCCGAACAAGTGAATAGGCCACCGCGCTGTAACTGATATACTAGTAATTCTTGCTTCTATGGTGTTTTAAAAATCCGTCAACGAATTGAGTCGTGATCCACAAAACACAACACAAGAATAATGTGACAATTGTAGCTTATGTCGTATTATTTAAAAGCACTGCTTTATGATTAATTGATTGAGGTTTAACGTCTCTATCAACAATTTTTCAGTCACATCACGGCGGACAGTTCACCTACCCATGCATGTGTTTCGTGACTTTCTTTACACAAAAACAACAGTCTTGTCTTGTTCTTCATAGAGTGTTAGCCCATTGGTGGAAGGTGAATGATGCATGTCGCATTGACTTTTGTCAAACGTCAGGAAGAATATTGGCGAGCTGGAGTTTGAACTCACAACCACTTGAGTGACAACCCACGTCGTTCCAGACTGATCTACCTAGGCTATATTGTTTAAGAAACATCTTTAAATCGTTTGCGACTATTCAACGATGGTTTGGTTTTCTAGACCAGTGGATTAGAGTGTATAGTGTGATTCATACTAACCTTTCTCACATATGTTCGCATCTAGTAATCGACTTTTAAAAACACTGAGGAAGAGTATATAGGTTAGCCATTTCTCCTTTTGCAACAATGTTTTCAACTTTGTTCAATAACTTTTACTTTTATGTAAAGAAATGTCCATATTTTGTCTATGTAATCTCAAAGTCATCTGTTGTATAGTTGGTGTATGTGGCAAAGGTGTTAATTAAACGAACTACAACCATACATGGGTTAACTGTTAACATGTGATATGGTTAATGTCGTCTGCGTTAAAAACAGTTGAGGAACAAATTGTAACATCAATTGTAAACAGAACTTTGAAAAATGGGAAAAGTTCGTTTTCAAATTCCGACTAAAATTCTCTGCATCAGAGAAACGTTAAGTTTCCCACATACAGACGCTTTCTAACAACTCAGCAGCAGACGCCTTTTGAAAAAACATTGTATTGAAAGTAGAATGTCACACTATGTTCAACTCTATTCATTTATTGTATATTCATTTGCAGATTTTGTTCATATTTTTGTCATGATAATTGCTCAATGTCGTCTGCTGCAAATATGTTGTATGTGAGAAAGGTTAACGTTAGACTATCTGTTCTTCTTAACGATTTGTGACAGATGAAAAGGATGGTTAGAATATTGTAAAATGATTTCCCATGAGTACAATAAATTTACCATAATCAACTTCCGAGGTCCATTAACTCGTATTTCATCGAATGAACTCTTCCAATCTTTGAATTTTGCTTCGGTCGATTGTAATTGGATTAATGTTGTACGACACGGAATTAATAGTCGTGTATTGAAACATGGGAGATTAAGACAGGTTTTCAACCCTTTACTTAATTAATACAGACAACGTGTGAGGTTTCAGTAGCAGTCAACTTTAAAAAGCAATGAGAGAAAATGAGATATTGTTCGCGTTATCACAGCGTTTTTTACCCTGCCTTAACTTACGGTTATATGTTGACAGACTTACAAAATATGTACGAACATCTCTTAAAATATGAACAGTTAAAGAAAAAACAACCCTTATAGAATATCTCATATTAATTTAAAGTAAGTCCACGTTTTGTATTTTCTGGATATTATCTTTAAAAAAAACCTCCTACTTACAACAAGTCTGCAGTAGACAACCTTGAAATCATCCAATATATGGTAACGTCTCAATATGAAAGAACAGTCATTGAAACGAGTTGAAAACAGTGTGGCAATAGGTGAAAACAGTGTGGCAATAGGTGAAAACAGTGTAGCAATAGATGAACATACTCATGTTCGTCTGCTGCGGATGCTTAAAAAATGCGTTTGCCAGCGGGGAAATGTTAACACATTCAAATAATAGAAATAAAAGCTAACGTTTTACATAGAAACAAACTAGATTTGACGCTTTTGTAGATGGAACCATTGAAAGAAGTGTACTTTTTTCGATGTTACAAATTAAATGGAGAAGATACCTGAATAATTAAGGGTTAATCGGGGTTTTACGCAGTTTTCTACTTCAATTAACATCACGGCAACAGCCACTTATTCATGATCCCTTATTGGTAAACAAACCAGTACTAGGCTAGAAAATGTGCCTGGCCCAAAGGCACTCCATCATCAACGTCGCTACTTGGGGCGCCCGGTTCCAAATAACCGACGCTCACCACTCGACGACGGCGGACTCCTCCAGAATAATATACATCAGGATCAGGAAAGTTTTTGGCGAGTGAACATTGTGGACTTGGCGTAAAACATTGACACAGATCAGCCTAAGCATACTGCGCAGGCTAACCCGGACGGACACTGTTCGCATCCTGTGGAATTTCTGTCATAATCATTACCTTATACCTCTTTCACCCAGAGACGGAAGGTGTCGGCCCGGATTAGCATGCTAACCAGGGTCGATACATTACGCAGAGACCACAATGTTGGATTTCCTCGTGAGACGGCTTATAAATGTGTCTATATTCCTCCTGGACACATAAGCCTTACAGCGTAATCAGAAACACAATTCATTCCCTTCCCGCGTTGCCCACACAATTCATTGATCGGTTTAAACGTGGCCTTCAACAAATGTTCAGTCGTAATATGACGGCCAGTTAACTTCTCGTACCAAAGTTCGAATCTCGTAGTGAGCAGGTAAGTAAGTAAGTAAGTCAATGTTTTATTTATAGACTTGACCCACTTGGTTATACATACCAATCTTCCTTATAGCCCACATTAAAACACATATGACATACAATACAATTAGTTAGTGACAGTGACATTAAAATGGTTATGATGAATATTGGTTGAAACAAACATGTGTAGTAAAACATGAATATATATGTCACTGTGAACACACAAGTTAATAACAAACTGACATATATATGTATGTTCATATATAGTGGAAAATAGTTTGTGTGTTATATAACAATAATATATTTATACACATACATGTATACTATCACAGATAGTTCTGCATTTGTGTTTTTTCTATACAAATGGCGCGAGTACTGGTTAAGCCAAATGTAGCGACATCGAGCTTGAGTAATATGAACTGAACGCTTGTTTCTCAATCGATGTAATTTAAATAAGTTTAAACTATGTTCACTAACTAATATGTTTCACACCAGTATTCCACACAAGAATATTTCCTAGCCACTGGCTGTTCGCTCGTAGGTGAAAGATATATGACGCTAGTTGCATTCACCTGCAAGTCTTCAGCATACGACTTTGAAAACTTGGTGACAAAAACCTGAAAAGTCTCCATAAAAGATAGCTTGCTAAATGAAGTTGAACACACTGTGGCCAAAGTTGAAAGTGTTTATCATGAGCAATTTTGTATTTGGCCACAATGTTTTTAAAAGTCGTCTGCTGCTATTGCGTCAAAATGCCTTTGCAGGTGGGATATGGTTAACCTCTTTCAAACGTTGAAAAGTTTGTTAACCGAACTTGAATTTTAGGTCCGAATAAAAATCATAAAAATACTGCAAAAACTTTGACAAACAAAATGTGTGAGTTTGAATAATGTTTTACGTTGCTTTCAAAATGTTCACTATTCAGTCATACCATTGCAATTTCCTCAGTGAATTACTATCGAGATTACGAAATTAGACCAGTCGTAATGATAGCCCGACCCCAAAAAAGCCAAGGAAGGCACATGCACTATTGCCATCTTAAAATAGTTGCTTTTACCCGCGTATGAGGCAGACTCCTTAACAACTACCCCATTAGGTATGTCCTACACATACTATAATAATAAATACTTCGTTCAACTGACATAAGGATTTAGAAGCATACCCTATGTTGCATGTACAGTATTTGATAAGAGGGTCACCCGATCATTTTTAATTTTTGAATCGGACTTATATATATTCTGCTGAGATTTCTTTCTCCATTTACATAAAGGTTAAGACAGAACGACATGCTAGCCGTCAGGATTTTGACCAATCAACAGCAAGGAATCTCGCAAAGGGGGTTGGTTATATTAGGAGCATTCTATGTAATACATCGTATCATGTTCTGAGGGATGCTTTTTTAATACTTTACCTAGAGGTTTTCTGGTGGTTATATTTAATTTATAATTCAACATAGCTGGAATAAATCTAGTGAAAACCCACTCAAATAAACAGTTTGAGAAGAAGGTGTTTTTAATAATTTAAAAAAGCATTACACGGCAAGACCTTGGAGGCCATGTTTTCACCAATCAAAATGAAATGAAGAAATCTGACAGAGCGTCACAAAAGGAACGTACATGCGAAATAGTATCACAATTATGACAGCAGTTTCTGAAGTTTGCAATCTGGTGATATTAAACGATATGCCTCCGCCCACTTGCGGAGATAAGTTTTAAAGAATAAGGGTGAGTTCAAGAAATTTGAAAGGGAACCACTCAAAAATCATCCCTGTGAAAATATATCAAAAGTGGGCGTGCAGATTATCGGTAGAACCCGTTTTGTTTATGCCGTTGCAATATCAGTTCCTGGTAGGAAGACGAAATGTAACATGTTGAAGAAGCCAATTAGAGGATGCTGTGGGAAGTTTGATAGCAATGTACCTAGTAGTTATTGAGGAGTCGAATGAAGTCGAACGATAACGCATGGACGGACGCACTTAATGTTGTAAGTTCGTTGTGTTAAAAACAATTAGTAAAGACACAAAAGGCTTAAGTGATTAAGGAATTAATTCCATTGTTTTTTGTTTTGTCTTAGATCGCACATCTTACCACCTAGAACCCTGAGTGTGCATCCTCACGGACGCGGTGGAGCTTATAATAAAATATATGGACATTAGGAACAGGATTTTCGTACGTGTTATAATCATTGTTGTTGGAGGTGCACTTGAGTGGATTAAACCTCAAACAATTTATCATCCAGTTTTATCGTTATGATTTCCTGACTTTGCGTAAACCTTCCTGTAGATATTATTTAAATCGTCTATTCTTTTCCTGCAAGAGAAACCAAAATCAATACAGCGGTACCGTTGCACAAGTTTAACATCATGCATCCAGAACAGTGTTGTATAATAATACGTCATATCACAGGCTCCCCTGGGTCGTGGATTAAAGCAACGACATTAAACCCCAAACAATTTATCATCCAGTGTTATCGTTATGATTTCCTGACTTTGCGAAAACCTTCCTGTAGATATTATGTAAATCGTGTGAAAAAACTCTATACTTTTCCTGCAAGAGAAACCAAAATCAATACATTGGTACCATTGCACGAGTATAACCGTCATGCATCCAGAACAGTGTTGTATAACTCTGCAATATTTACCTGGTACGCACCTTTATAGGGAGATACATTCAAATGCTATTTCCAGACGAGTTTTAAAAACATTGCAGTAAAAGGAGAAATCGCTCATCTTGAGCAATTTCTCCTTTTTCCACAATGTTTTTTAACTAAAGTCGATAATGGTATAGTTTTCATGACGTACACAAACCGCATTTCACCAACTGGCTTATTTGCAGCAGACGACAATTTAAACATTGTGACAAAGGGAGAATTATATCATTATGAGGTTTCTTTGTGCCACAGTGTTTTCAACATATGCAGAACTTCAGGTAAGTGAAGGAGTAAGAGACATTCTTTACTGCCTCAATATTGGGAATAATTAAGAGTCCTGTTTTCAGCAAAATGTCGAAGATTTCGCATGTAACAAGCATGCTTGCATGACACTTTCCATCAGATAAAAACTCCATTACTCTCTATTCCATTTGCTTCCCTTGAAAACTCGTTGTCTTTAAATAACTTTATTTGAGCCTGTCCATGGGAAAGGGTCCAAGGTCTGAGCAGTGCATGTTTTAGATTAGTCTGTTCATCTGCGTCGTCTTATCAGAATTGACACAGTATTTCTTAACAAGGGTGTAAGTTATATGCCTACAATGTATGCGTAGATCTTGAGCATATTTTTCGCAAGCTGATCAGAACCTTAACCGTTCACAAAATCCAACTTGTACATTGTCTCATGGTTGGGCTCATTTGTATTGCTGCACACTACTTTTAGCAATATTTGCAAACAATTTAAAAATATTCGTGCAGTCTCATATTACTTTAAAATTCTCTAAGTTGTTCGCCATGGTGTATTATACATTAGTAAGTTTACATCAATGAACATGCAAGACATTATCAAATGTCAGATGAGCCAGTGCATGAGAAAGGATACACGCGGGCATTTCTAAACAGTGTAGGTTCAGATCATCTTGTTCACCTGCTCAGTCTTATCAGAATCTACACAAGTTGACATAATGTTCTAATAACATTGTTTAAGTAATATGTGAACACAATGGCTGATCAAGATCTATACCAAGTCAACGTGTACCCATCTCATGCAGTAGCTGAAATATAATGCACTTAGGGTTGTTACCACACAAACTCGGCGAGAACGAAGCAGACATCGATTGCGATAAATACCAGCTGAAAGCTTGTTCAGCAATCGATGTACAAACAATCAGTTTTAACTATCATCATACTAGTTGCAGTTTAAGCAGATTGAATGTTAATCTTTCCTGTACAGGTCATTGTAAGACTACCATGAAGATGCATGGCATAAATTGATCGGTAATGAAAATACTTTGTGAAATCAAATTTTATTTTGTTTAGCTTTTGTTCTAATTCATAATGTTTCACATTGCGTTTTATTGAAAATACTTATTTATTTAACCGCTAAACATCCCAGTTTATTAACACATAACATGTCATTGATTCAAAGACTAGATCAAAAGTGATAAGACACAGCTATCGCCGAAATTAAAAGCCTGGTGAGATAAAGATCGAATAAAAACGCTTTTACCGATCAATAAAAAATCAAAAGGAGTTATGAACTGTTTAAACATTCTCAATAATTTACAATCACTCGGTTGTCTCCGGTCTTCTCAAATATCAACATTACTGCGAAGCTATTACACCTAACATTTAGCGTTGAGCTCGACTAAAAAAAGAAATTATAATATAGATTCAGAACCTAAAACGTTGTGTGAAAACCAGAGAGATTTGTAGTGAGAACAATTTCTCCTGTTCAAGTACCGTCTGCATAGAAGATATAAACATTCGTCTGTGCCATGGAAGGGGCTTAACCCTTTCCATCATATAAACGCTTTCTGACGCCTCTGCATCAGACGGGTTTTTGAAAACATAGTGACAAAAGAAGAAATGCAAAACGTGCAATTTCTCCTTTTGCCACAATGTTTTCCACTTTTAGTCATAGGTTATCCATTCAATTACAGAGAGTTTCCATTTTTTTACCTAATGTGTTTAAAGTCGTCTGCTGCAGAATTGACGTATGCGGGAAAGGATTAATCAGTTTTGATAAATCAAATAGTATAATAAAAGTCAGTTTGTCATTGTGCATAGACCAGTGTTCGCATCACCAACCTCACTATTCATGGTCAGTTTGCCATTGTGCATAGAGTAATGTTCGCATTACCAACATCTATATTCATGGTCAGTTTGCCATTGTGCATAGAGTAATGTTCGCATTACCAACATCAATAGTGATTGTCAGTTTTGTCATTGTGCATAGAGTAGTGTTCGCATCACCAACATCAATAGTCATGGTCAGTTCGTCATTGTGCATAGAGTAGTGCTCGCATCACCAACATCAATAGTCATAGCCAGTTCGTCACTGTGCATAGAGTAATGTTCGCATCACCAACATCAATAGTCATGGTTAGTTCGTCATTGTGCATAGAGTAGTGTTCGCATCACCAAAATCAATAGTCATAGCCAGTTCGTAATTGTGCATAAAGTAGGGTTGCTACACCAACATCAATAGTCATGGTCAGTTTGTCAGTGTGCATAGAGTAGTGTTCGCATCACCAACATATATATTCATGGTCAGTTTGTCAGTGTGCATAGAGTAGTGTTCGCATCACCAACATGTATATTCATGGTCAGTTTGTCATTGTGCATAGAGTAGTGTTCGCATCACCAACATATATATTCATGGTCAGTTTGTCATTGTGCATAGAGTAGTGTTCGCATCACCAATATCAATATTCATGGTCAGTTTGTCAGTGTGCATAGAGTAGTGTTCGCATCACCAATATCAATATTCACGCGACAACATAGCAAATGCCAAGTGGGAGCAAACCTTCGCCGGGAAATATATAACACAATTACGTAAGAGGGCCAACTTACGTTGTAAAAAATCTATAGTCAGTCTCGCCATATCACCAACATAATTCACATATTTGTTATATCTAGCCCCGCTTTTTCGTGATAGAGTCAATTTTCTCAAAAATATCTAAGATTTTTTTGACAATTATTATCAACCCTTAGAACCATATATTTGTTAGTTATGCGTAGGCCTATGGATGTTAAAGTTCTTCTTATTATACTACCGAGAAGAACATCTGTTTTTTAATTATTTGTTTTGCTGTTTTAAACCATTGTGCTACTGTACGTGATGTTAAACAACAATAGTGCAACTTGATATGCAACACTTTACATAGGACTTGCAAACAGTGTATACCAAGTTAAGCTTATTATTATAAGTCTTATCTCAGCTTAGAAAAATGATAATTGTTATAGATATGCTTATTCAAGAAGGATTAACGAACACCATAATATTTATAGCTCTTTAGTCGTACTATTAATGGACAAACAGTTGCCACAATAAAGCGAACTCTTATTGAAGACATGAACTTCCTTTATAGCGAGCTGTCTCTGAAAACTTGAACGTTCTTTATAGCGAGCTGTCTCTGAAAACATGAACTTTCTTTCACTTAAGCAAACGGTTTCTGAAAACACGAACGTTTAGTATAGATAACTTTTCTGGAAACAAACTTGCAACATAGCAAACTGTTTCTGGACAAAATAACTGGTTGTTTCTGAACTCACGAATTTTCATTACAACGTTCTGTTTTTGAAAAATAGAACTTTCTGTACAGCGAAGTCTTTCTGTAAACTCAAACTTCACGTTTCTCTTTCACTAAAGCAAACTGTTTATTTAAACAATCTTTCGTAAGAGCGAACTGTTTCTGAATACGCGGTTATCCAAGACAACATAGTTTCAGATAAATGGCAGTTTCGGCATTTCAGGATGTGCAAGCTATTTAATCACCAACCGGTCGAAAAAATATGTTATTACAACAGTTAATTCCCTCGATTAAACGTTTTATGATCCATGTTTTAACACTTACCAAATAGTTTACCTATAGTCATTGCCTTTAGCTGATCGGACAAAGGACATTGTTCGTCTAGATTTTTACAGAAAAAAATAATTGCAACATCATGCAATTTTAAAATGATTAAAGTCATGATAATTCCAGATACACATAACTCTTCTAATCTACCGCACAATCGGCCGCTTTCGATCATTTACGGGAATGTAACGTCAGAATATTAAGCCGTCATTTTCTGCCAGACTGTCCCACCTACCTGTCGGACTGTTCCGGAGTGTCCCGGAATGAATGTTTACCGATCCGGGGTCAGATCAGTGTTGGGTTCGGGCTTATCCGGGATAGACAGTCCGGGATGGTCCGTCATGGTCCGGGACACCACCCGACAATTTTAAACTAAATTCCCGTGGTCATCCGGGACCGTCCGGGAGAATGTTTCAATCCGGGATAGTCCGGGACGGTTCGCGTAGCGTTCGTGTTAGCTCCATGAAGGTCCATAGTTGCAACGTGTGTATATATCCTGGGCGATCCTGGGCAATCCGGCATGTCGCGTTGGGCACGGATCACCCCGGATCATACACGGTTCATTACGGACCAAGCACGGATGAACACGGTAGCGACACGATAGCCACTCGAATGAGCACGGACTGTCCCGGATGAACGCGGTAGGACTACGGAATACCAAGTTGACGTAACGGATTAGTCAGGGTGGTCCCAGAGTAGACACGGGCGACCCAGGACAAAGACGGATCACCACGGACGTGAGTTAAAATCATTAAGGGACGTTTAACACGATCCAGCGTTTGATAATTTTAAAAAGAGTTTAATCATATAAAGCATTAAGGGACGCATTTTCAGATTTATTTTAGTTCTGTGTTGGACTCCGCACCTGGCAAACCTTATAATATATAGCCGATATGACCCTCACGAGGGAGAAGCGACTGCAACTGATGTCGTTGCAACTGCAACTAACGCAACAACAGAGCGAAAAAGCAATTGTAATGGTCCGTGTTTGGTCCGGGACAGTCCGAAGCTGATTTGGGGTGGTCTATGACGGTCCGCGATGGTACGGTGTCATCCGTGTTGACACCGTGTTGGTCCGTGGTGCTGCCGTGGTGGTACCGGGGTAATACGTGTGGCTCCGTGTTGACACCGTGTTGGTCCGTGGTGCTGCCGTGGTGGTACCGGGGTAATACGTGTGGCTCCGTGTTGGCTCCTTGTTCATCCGTTGTGGTCCCGCGTTGGTTCGGGCTGGCCCCAGGTGACGATGTTTTGCGACCGTAGATGGGCCGTCGACTCAATTTCATTTTTCGCATTTATCCGGGATGCTCCGTGTTGGGACCTGCTTCGGTGGGACTTTGGCTTTACATTTTGCAAAAGAAAGGCTAATTACCTGGACGAATGCATTCCGACATTAATGCAGGAAGAGTATTGAATGTTATAATACACAAGTTGAAATTGAGCTTATTTTAAACAAATGACACACCGGGAAACAATTCACCACATGAACACTATTTAAGAAGAGATGTTGAATAAAGGGGCAAAGTGTTCCGATTAGTCTACAGTAGTGGCGATTAAAACAAATATATAACAATTTCACTCGTATTCATTGAAACTCAGATAAATAGACACAAGATACTAGGCTACTGAAAACGGATGTTCTGTATAGTGTGATAACGAGTAAAAGACATTATGTGTTGAAGGAGGAACTGCTCGTAAGGCTTTGCTCATAATGTTTTCTAAAACAAATAGCACGGAGGAGGGATCAAAAGTCGTCTGTATCAGGGAAAGAGATTCAATAGGATAATGTCTAGACTGTTTCATTAATATTTTTACAACCTTCCATGAAAGTGGAAACGCAGCCCACAAAATGGCATTTCTCTTCATATTATCCACTTTCTGTTGATTGGGTCTCGAGTTGTACATAGTCTTCTGATTAAAAAATCCTTATTTCAACTTATAACTCTTTACTTCCTAGATGATTGTGAGTGTGTTTATGATGTTTAATACCGCTTTCAACATTTTTTCAATTATATCACGGCGTTTCCTGCACAATTGGCTTATTTATCCTGACACCTGCGAGTCAGTCTTTATGCTCACTCCATTTAGTGCCAAAGAGGAAAAGCCATTACTACAATATGCTCACTCCATTTAGTGCCACAGAAGAAAAGCCATTACTACACTATGCTCACTCCATTTAGTGCCAAAGAGGAAAAGCCATTACTTCAATATGCTCACTCCACTTAGTGCCAAAGAGGAAAAGTCATTACTACAATATGCTCACTCGAGTTAGTGCCAAAGAGGAAAGCCATTACTACACTATGCTCACTCCATTTAGTGCCAAAGAGGAAAAGCCATTACTACACTATGCTCACTCCACTTAGTGCCAAAGAGGAAAAGTCATTACTACACTATGCTTACTCCACTTAGTGCCAAAGAAGAAAAGCCATTACTACAATACGCTCACTCCACTTAGTGCCAAAGAGGAAAAGTCATTACTACACTATGCTCACTCGACTTAGTGCCGAAGAGGAAAAGCCATTACTACACTATGCTCACTCCACTTAGTGCCACAGAAGAAAAGCCATTACTACACTATGCTTACTCCACTTAGTGCCAAAGAGGAAACACCATTACTACAATATGCTCACTCGACTTAGTGCCAAAGAGGAAACGCCATTACTACACTATGCTCACTCCACTTAGTGCCAAAGAGGAAAAGTCATTACTACACTATGCTTACTCCACTTAG
>JAUELF010242827.1:0-21958 GCA_031471495.1 Clinocardium nuttallii | reverse complement strand
CCTGGGTAAACAAACCAGTACTAGGCTAGAAAATGTGCCTTGCCCAAGGGCACTCCACCATGACCGAATTGCCGTGAGTGGGGATCGAACCAGGGACACCCTGTTTCGAAATCCCTGACGCTAACCACTCGACCACAGTGGGTATTCAAAGTCCAGATCATTTGATCACCATAGGAACCAAGTGAGCTATCCCTGCTCAAAAAACACACATTTATGACGAGAGATGTTTGTCGAGCCTTATGTTCCCCTAAGCCTCACATTGTCAGAATTATGTGAAAGATTGAACAAAATATGCATGACACAAATTGGGAGCTAGATGTCTTACTAGCTTTTTGCATTCAAGGTCACAAAAAATAATTAAAATACCAACCTCCTGTAACAAGACGACATTGAGTGGTGAGGGATCAGTAGACAAAATCTTGGCAGTGTTGTCATAATCTACACTTTCTGGTATCTGCTTGTAAATATTGGCAGAGAGATCCAATACCTGCAAAGGATTATATTATGTCAGTTATATCAAATGGGCCAGTTCACCTACTCATTAGTTTCCTGGTGCTTTCTTGCAACCATACCCCATACAACTGATTGCCTTTCTACATCGAAGGGCACTGCCAAACATTCAAAAGAATGCTTGCCTTTTACCAGATAACTCTATGATAGGTATATCTTGAAGATGTTTAACAGCACTGCAATACATGTACATGATATTTAACCATATCCTGCATATAGTAAAATCTAACCCATTTAAAAAACATCTAACAGGTTATTATGTTTCAAAGTAATGGTAAAAGAGAAAGTAAAAACCGACATCCATGCAACTACAACATGGTGTTTTTTCTACAATGCTTTCTTATCCTGACATAAGCTGATTTAACCACTTATGCTGAATTTTAAAAATTGATCATGTACCGCTTAGTATTTGGAAGAATCCAAAGCCAACTTTTGAAATATCAAGGTAAAAGTCTTGAATAGGGCAGCCAACAGTATAGAGTCAGACACATGGGATATGTTCTGGTTGAACAGGCTTCACATACAGGATTTCAGAAATGAAAGGGTTAAATTTAAACAATTTACCACAATTGATGTCTTTCTTAAATCAGCTGCTTTGAAAACAAAGTCAGTAAAAATTGACATTCCATATACATGTTCTTACATAATCAGAAACAATTTGGAAAAGTAAAAAATGCTTATTATCATTATTTTTCATTTTTCCATAATGCTTTCAAAAAGATGACTTCCAGTGAGGAGTCAAAAGTTACTTATATCAGATAAATAACTCAAGAGCATGAAATCACGAAGTATTGATGTTGTACATCAGTTACTTTACCTTGTCTTCTCTGGATTCCCCACCAGCAGCTGAAATCTGTGGCTGAAGCGACAGCAGGGTATCGAACATAAGTCTTGTTTCTTGGATCTGGGACTGAATGTCAGCGTTGGGATGCTGGCCGAAAGCCTCTGGATGGTCCACGTTGGGTAACATGCTAACATACTCCTTATATGAGGACAGCGGTCCATCTTTGGGAATGTAATAGACGGGTAAGGTAGACAATCTGAGGGAAAATAAGTAAATAATTAACCCTTATCCTGCTTGATGCCAACTTTAAACAACATCATCTTGCCCCTACTTTATACAACTTCAAACAACAAATTTGAACAAAATAGATCAAGATTGGCCTGCACAGGAAGTTGAACTCCAGCATGATTAATATAAGCTCATTGCTTGTTTCACAATTGAGGACAAAAATATTTACATACATTTTTCAAAGTTGTATGCTGCAGATTTATGGTTGATTGATTGGGGTTTAACGCCGTTTTTAACAATTTCTCAGTCATATTACGGCGGCCATGCAGTTCACATACTCCACAAAACAATCTTCCCAAGAAACTGGCTGCTTTTCCACATAGACGCAGATGTATGGTACATGGGGGAAAATGGTTGAAGCATTGTAAATTGCATGAATAACTTCTCTTACTTGAAGAATGTCTGATTGACAGCACTGTCATTGAAGAAATCTGAAATGTAGGTCATCATAAGACGTCTATCCCAATCATCTGTCACATGACCTCCGTAGTTTATTCCTGCGACCAAATATTTCAGAGCGTCCCATGGTGTCTCGTCATAGTCATCCAAGTAAATGCTTAACAAATTCTCCGACACCTAGTAAAAATCATCATCATTATATAACTATAATTCAGACATTGTTTGATTTAAATATAGACAGTCAACTAGATATTTAAGATATTTATTTTAACCATTTCACACAGACGCTTTCTGGTGCCTCTGCAGCAGATGTGTTTTCAACTTTATTCAATAATTGTTCTTTAATTCATAAACAAGAGCTGTCGGAGGACAACGCGCTCGACCATCGCACCACTTTTTAAGTTACTGAGATATGAAGTCCAAAAAGGGCCATAACTTGCATAAAATGCTCGATAGAGTTATTGTACTTGATTGTTTACATAGGTGTGATAGTTGGGAAGAGCTGTATAAAGTTTCAATGCAATGTATTAAGAAGTCATTAAGACACGGTTTCTTAATGTTGTTGCATGCAAAACTTTAACCAGAATCTATAAGTCCTTAAAGGGTCACTACTTGCATAAAATGCAGGTTGGAGTTATTTAACTTCAAAATCAACATAGGTGTGGTAGTGGGGCAGGGTTGTAAAAAGTTTCAATGCAATACTTGTAGTATTTAAGTACTTTCATGCTAAACTTAATTAAGGTGTGACGCCGACGCCAGGGTGAGTAGTATAGCTCTCATATTCTTCTAATAGTCGAGCTAAAAAAAGGTTCACAATTTTGAACTTAATGTTTTCAAGGTGGTCTGCTGCAGATTTGCTGTATGAAGGGAAAGGGGTTAAACTACAAATATACAAAACTTAAAACATGCTTATTTGTCGATGAATTTAACCCATTTCTCATATACAGACACATTGTGATCATCTTCAGCAGACAACTTTTAAAAACAGTTGTAAGTAAAAGAAGAAAATGGTCAAATTAAAAAAAGTTATACTGCTGCCAACTCATAAAATATGGTCTGCATATTGAAACGGTTGCATGATATGAATACTTCTGACTCTTAAAAATTATCATTCTTAAAATGAAAAGTTTTGAAAATCAAAAAAACACATTACTTAAGTGTATGATTTTCTCTTTTTTTCCAAAATATTACAAAAATATGGGAAATATCTATTGATTAATTGATTGGGGATTAACATCATTTTCAACAACTTTTCAGTCATATCACGGCGGCCAGTTAACCTACACCTTCATTTCCTGGCTTTCTATCACCAGTACTCCACACAACATACTTTCCAAGCAACTGGCCACTTTTCCATATAGACTGTTATTCCATTGGTAGAAGACGAATGACGCTTGTCACAGTGACTTGTCAAACATGGGAAAGATTGTTGGCCGAGCTGGGATGCAAATTCACTACTCTGGTTCGCCAGCCCGCGCCACAACCACCTACAGAGCTACAGGGGCTCGGCATAAATTTCTCTAAAAGGAACTACATGTATAATTATTTAAATTAATATATTTGCTACAATGGTTTTAAAATCATTTGCTTCCGTAACGTCATAAAGTGTCTGAATTGTCCTACCTCAAAGTCTGAATCATTGAACTCATAGGCAATGTTCCATCCAAGCATAAGGAACTTCTTTCTCTCCAGCAGTACAGAGTGGAAGAAACAAAGAGAGAACATGAGCTTTTTGTATTTATCCTGCTTATGACAGCGAGCAAACTGTTGTTCAGTGACCAGGTTGTAGAGACGTTTCAAATTGGCTTTTAGACCCTGAAATCGAAAAAAAGAAAATAATCTTAGACTGATCCTGAAATGTGGGACACATTATTTCAAATGATAAAAGCAAAATATTTCAATAACAAACTAAAACAAGATCACCGCTTGCGAGTGCAGAGGCTTATCTGATTTTTATTCTTCTATGGTTTACTTATTTTATATAAAAATTCTTCCAATTTGGAATGAATATTTAAGTATTATAATTGCCTCACACAACTGCTATTTTTCAAGTATCAAAGCAAGAGGATTTATTATAAGTTCAACGATATGGTTTAGTCAATAAAAAGATAAGTTAATTTGAAATCAAGAACATTCCCTTCAATTTAAATTTGATAATGAATACTATATGGTCTTATGTTTGAAATACATACCTTGGGGGGTTCTGTTGTCATTTTGATACCAGTCTGTAAAATTGCTATGGGGAATTCGGGATGGGGGCTGGAGCTGAGCCACAGTCTAAACTCTGGATGGGGCTCCTCGACCTGTAGCTGTTCGACCAGTTTGTCCAGCTGAGGCATCCAACTGAGCGACAGGTGACAGTTGGCCAAAAATACCCAGTTACCCTGGAAAGAAATAGTAAAATTAATTGTTGTTTACAAGTCTTCTACTTTATAATGCAATATCATTGTAAATAAATCATCTAACAAAACGTAGTTACAACCGTTTTCATAAAGCCCACAAAATGAGCTGTGCTCAAAGAAACCAAATCAGTGGACATTTTGAAACAAGTGAAGATCCAGGTTCATATCCACACAGTTTCATCTCGCTCAACCCTGATCAGCAGTGAGTCATGGACGGCTTATAGAAAATTTCTGGCAAACATTGTGCATTTAGATATGACTTATGGAAATGCTGACATATATGCTGTGAAGGTTTATAGAAATACGCAGATATGGAATAAAGACATTGTATAATACTGTATGTTATTGCTCTTGTATGATATGAAATGACGTCACATATAACATCCCCACTTTTGTCTCAATACATATTGCCTCATAGAAGCACCAAAAAATAATTATGCAAATACTAATCAATGGTATATGTGATATGTAATTTATATACCATTGCAATCTAAGTTTGAGAATTCTTATTCTGAATGTCCTGGTGATATTACCCATCAATAACAAACTTGTGTAGTTGTTTGTTATATTATAACACAAGCGTCAATATCACATGGGTTCTGTGTTAAATATGAGCAATTTCTCTTTTTGTAACAATGTTTTCAAATAGGTTCTACTGCTGATGTGTCAACATGCGTTTGTAAGTAAGAAATGGTTTAGGCATACCTCTCTGACACCTTCTTTAATCATTCTGGTAGCAATGGGAGCCTGACCTTGACCCAAGGACAAGGCATGGAATCTTTGGGCCATCCCACTGGTTTCTGCCAGCTGCAACAAAGAGCTTGTAGGATCCTACAAAAAGAGAATATAAACACATTGAGACATTATAGTGCCTGTAGTCACCAACTATTCTAAATATCATTCCAATTCTTAATATTTTTCTTTGGGTTTAACGTTGATTTCAAGAGCCAAGATCATAATGTGGTGGACAGGAAACACTTTATATTTACATGTAGGTAAAAATATGTTTAATTAACCCTTTCCCTCATACAACAAATCTGCAGCAGACAACTGAACATATTTCGTCGAAAAATGGAAAATCTCTATAATTGAATGGATAACCTATTCATGACTAAAAGTGGAAAAACATTGTGGCAAAAGAAGAAATTGCACGTTTTGTGCAATTTCTTCTTTTGTCACTTTGTTTTCAAAAAGCTGTCTGCTAAAGAGGCGTCAGAAAGCGTCTATATGAGGGAAAGGGTTAATTAACCTAAATACCATTCATCCTGCTGGACTTCGAACTCCTAATAATGCAAACAATGACTCATCTGAATAGAAAGATAATGGATCAAGTTGGATCTTGAACTTGCCATCTCTTGGATTGAGAGGCAAGGTGACTACCAACTGACATTGGCTTGTTCGTGTGTTCATATTAAATTGCAAAAACGATTCAGAAGTCTAGAATAGGATTAAACTGCTCTTTTCTTTCTAGAATATCTTTATTTATACTGAACTCAGTAAGGCAATTCTTTTGGGATTCAACTTCAAAGAATTAGAAGGTTAAATAAAATATTTAAAAAAAAATTGCGCATCATTTTGAGCTGACATGACTTACCACACCAGGGGATAAGACAAAGATGAGGGGCGTTCTTGTAGTCGAGTCATCCACGACTTGCTGCATGTCTAACACCGGGGGTTCTACAAACTTGGACCCTAGGTTGTTGGTAATGAAGGATGTTGCGCAGAAGGACACTCTATCAGGACGGAGGGAGCGAATGATCAACATCTTTTGAAGCTCATTACAAGCATTGTCCCATTCACCTGTAATCAAAATTTGGAGATTATTTAACCCTTTCCCTCATACGACAATATTACAGCAGATGACTTGAACATATTTTGTCAAAAAATGGAAAATCTCTATAATTGAACGGATAACCTATGACTAAAAGTGAAAAACATTGTGGCAAATGGTGAAATTGCACATTTTGTGCAATTTCTTCCTTTGTCACTATGCTTTCAAAAAGCTGTCTGCTGCAGAGGCATCAGAAAGCGTCTATATGAGGGGAAGGGTTAAGTGCCATTAAAATTACTTTTTTAAGAAAAGATTGGCTCTTTTTACCACTTACAATAAATTTGCAGCAGTCAACTTCGAAAACATCTGTAAATTATAGTAAAACTATTGAATAAAATTGAAAACATTGTAGCAAAAAGACACAATATTTTCAAAAGCTTAGTTCTGGAGAAGTGTCAGAAAGTGTTTGTATGAGAGAAAAGCCTAAAATATTATATTTTCAAAGGTCAATATTTTTGGGATATACGCCTTGTATAGACCATGTATATACATGTATTGATATTAAATACAAATAGTGTCAATAATGTGTTCGAAGCAATGCATGTATTGCCGGAAAATAAGTCACAGAGTGAAGGTCAGACAACAAAGAATTGATCCCAATGTGTCAACCTGCAAAAGACACAGGTGACACAAAAACTGATCAAAATACAAAATATATGTGAAGCCACCATATGAAGTATACCTGGTAATGCAGTGTTCTCCGGTTCATTGGATGTATACCACATATTCCAGTCACGGGGATATTGTTCAAACGATGTGATGACTCCATGGAAGTTAGTCAGTTTCTCCAACTCTGTGATATTATCCCAGGCTACGTCAGACAGCCAAGTAGAGCATGGATTATCCATCTGGTTCTCTCTGTCGATCACCTGTTAAAACATGTATACAGTACACTCGAGTGATTCATCAAAATCCATGTTTTGAGCACCATTAAGTATTAGCATGACAAACAAAGCTTTAGATAAGGGATGTATTGCATGATCTTAAATCGTTATTTGACCTCAAAAACCCATGCTGTTGGTACTCATAACAATAGCCTCAGCAAGACAATTCTTTTGAGTACCCACAGCATAGGTTTTAATGAGTCCTACAGAGAAATCAAGGAAGCATCATAACCTGTTTACTCCTCCTTGTCTAGTCCTCTGGATTAGGGACAAGTGATCCCAATGTGTCACACGGACAAGACAAACAGCACAACTTGAGTGGTCATGTGTAGCCTGCCAATACCAAGTCAAACTGTGACAAGCAGACATTGGTGATCCTTAAATGTCACCTTGAACAGGTTGGCTCTTGAAAACATTTTTATTCTCCTGCTATGCTTTCAACCATGTATCTAGATTATATTCCTAATGTCTCCCCAGAATAAATTACTCGCAATAACAATGTCTAACCTTTTTGCACAGTGTTTTCAATCCTGTATCAAAAGTGTACTTTCGATTCTACAGAAGTAATAATTACCTTTATAATTATTATTCAAGAAAGCGAGTTTTAAATTATCATATCAGGTAAAATGGAGTTCTGAATTACTACGGGAAGCAAGAGCTGTTGCAGGACAGCGTTTCTCACTGGATTGGCCTGATTGTAAAGTTTGATAGTAAAACCAGAACATGAACCCCTCACTGCCAATTTCACAAACTAGACTCTTTCAATTTTTTCATCCAACAAGAAATTTGGTGAAATTTAATGGGTAAATGTCAAACAATGCAGATTTCAGGAGAGACAGCCCGTTGTGAGCTCTCTCTCCTGAATCTGCAGTGTTTGCAAAAGCCTTTGATTGCCTTTGGCAGAAAAAGGGTTAAAGGAATACTGACAAATACTGACACCAACCACATGGTGATAGCATCAGCCTTCCTATGACACGGTTCCGGCAAGCTTATAAACATTGACTTTGAAAGAATATTTTGTGAAGAATAAAAGGAAATATATTTCAGGGAGAAAACTAACCACGCCGCCTCTCAGGAAGAAGTTGTACTCATCCATGTTAAGTTTACCGGCATGCTCCAGAATCTTAGCACACATTTGGAATGAGAAGAGTAGCTTATGTTTTTCAAAGAGACCTCTACATGTGAACCTGGAATAAGATTGGAAAGAAACTTGTGAATGCATGACTCGAACATGAAACTGTACAATTGTATATCATCTGTTTTATGAAAATGACGGCTTTGGTGAAAGAACCAGTATGAGCGATAAGATAAGCATTGTTGTTTGTAATCTGTGTTTTTTTCATGATTTAGTAGTTTTAAATTTAAACTTATTTATTTTACATCAATTGCAAAACAAGCCTTTGGCTTCTATCAATCACGGTCGATGTCTGCTTCCTTGAAACATAATCAGTACTCGCACTGTTTGTGTGGGAAAATCCCAAAGTCAGGACCCGCTCATCACGGGACTCGAACCAGGGACCTTTGATATGAGAGGCTCTACCACTGTCTCCCACAGTACAGTTTGAAAAGTAAGACTGTGATTTCATAAATATGAGAGATTTATCTATGCTATTTCTTGGTATTTTGATATGATCAAAAGCAAAAGATAAGTGACACTGTTTTATCGTATCTTCAATACAGATAGTTCAAAAACTGCATAAATAGGGGATTTGGTAACAAAAATAACACTTTCTGACGCCTCTGCAGGAGACAGCTTTTTGAAAACATAGTGACAAAAGAAGAAATTGTTCAAGACAAGCAATTTCTCCATTTGCCACAATGTTTTCCACTTTTAGCCATAGGTTATCCATTCAATTATAGAGATTTTCTATTTTTTGACAAAATTTGTTCAAAATCGTCTGCTGCAGAATCATCTGATGATGGAAAGGGTTAATTTACCTGTAGACAGCAAAAGTGTGGTATTCATTCATATATTGGATTCTTTCCTCAAGTTTAGCACTCCTCTGTGATTTATCGATGGACATAATAAACAGTTCTATGTAGGCATCTAGTGAGAACTGGTACATAGGATCTATACGGCCCATGTCGTTCAACACAAAGAATAGAATAGAGGCTCGTTCTGCTGCAGGTCTATAACCCTGTAATGAAAAGGTAATTTACTTAAAAAAAGTTTGTTGATCAGACGCAATTAATGTCAAAGTTCAAGAGTACATATACTTCAAGAAAGCCAGAACAAATCAAAAGTAGTACACCATGCAAATCTACTACATCATCCAAATCTATAATGCATGATTTTCAAGTGCACCAAATTTCATCAAAAGTTAATTATCATCAATTGAGGATATACAAGGCTCAACAATGTTGATATGTCAATCGATAAAGTTCATATTGAAACACAATAAAGGGTCTAAGTTTAGAGGGAGATAACTATATACAACATGTTGCCTTGGAATAAAGGCTTATCTCGAATTTTGCTGGTCATAAACCCTAGTTAGTTGGTTTAAGTATGATGTGGCTCACATTTTATCTATCAACATTTTTCGCTCCTACAACAATTTTGCAGCAGACAACTTTTCAAACATCTTTGCACAAATGTGGAAAATCCCTGTAACCCTTTCCCTCATACAACAATTCTGCAGCAGACGACTTTGAACATATGTTGTCAAAACATAGAAAATCTTTAAAACTGTATGAATAACCTATGACTAAAAGTGGAAAACATTGTGGCAAAAGGAGAAATTGCAATTTCTTCTTTTGTCACTATGTTTTCCAAAAGCCGTCTGCTGCAGAGGCGTCAGAAAGCGTCTATATAAGGGAAAGGGTTAAATGAATGTATACTTATGGAATAAAGTTGTAAACATTGTGGCAAAAGAAAAAATTGCTTGTTATGAGCAATTGCTGCTTTTGTCAAATTGTTTACAATTGCCGTCTGCTGCTGAGGCTTCAGAAAGCATTTGTAGGTGGAAAAGGGTTAAACAGGACTTTAAGTGCAACAGTTATTGTGCAAGACCCTTACCTCTCTTGCAGCATCAATTTTGACCTCCGTAACTTCAGAGACCTGTAGTTGTTCCGACACCTCCTGTGATGTGATCTTGGATGTCTGTAGTGTGTTCACCAGCTGTTCATCATCCAAAAGGGACCCTTTAGTCTCGTTCAACAACCTGAAACAAGTTAAAATTGTTAATTCTTTTCCATATAGAACAATTTTTTTGTAGCAGACAATCTTTTAAAAAGAAATTATTATAATAAAATACAATGTCCAAGTTTTCAGTTTTAATAACAAATATCACGTGACAAAGGCTTTACAAACTTTTCACCAACCTGAGAATTTCGTCTTCAAGTTCCACAAGTTTCTTTTTACCCTCGGCAATACTTCTCACTAAACTATCTTTCTTCTCTTCAAGGTCCGGTCTTTCTTTACGCACCACAATACCGAGTAACTGGGCCTCCAAACCTGTATAGATAAGTTAAACATCAGTTAACCCTTCCCAGATAGAGACAAACATTCATGCTTTTTGCACCAGGCACATTTTGAAAACATTGTTGAATTTACTGAAACAAGAGCAATTTCACCTGCTCCCACAATCCTTTTCAACTCTGTTTCAAAAATAAAAATCAAGTTAAACTCATTTTACAAATCTTTCATAAGATGTTTTCAAAACAGGCTAAATTTTATTTACTTGATTTTGAAGCAGTTACTTTATTTCACTAGATTTTTTTTTATCTTTCCCTCATATAGACGCTTCCTGATGCCTCTGCAGCAGACAGCTTTTTGAAAACATAGTGACAAAAGAAGAAATTGCACAAAACATGCAATTTTTCTCCTTTTTGTCACAATGTTTTCCTCTTTTAGTCATAGGTTATCCATTCATTTATAGATATTTTCTTTTTTTTCACAAAATATGTTCAAAGGCGTCTGCTGCAGAATTGTCGTATGAGAGAAAGGGTTAAAGAATGTAAAAATAGCATGTCAGGCAAAGTAAAGAAAGAGGAATGTTTTTCAGAAAACACACTGTACCTTGCTCTTTGACAGCAAAGTTAACGATTGTTGTTTTGGTGGAGATTTCAGGAGTGTAGTGTGGATTACTAAGTTTTGTTGTGATGTAGAATCTGAACTCATGGTTATATTCGATCTCCTTCTCTCCGATACGGATCATGTAGGCACCACCTGAAAAATTATCACATAGATATACAGTTAGATGAAAGAACAATTTCTAATATCAAAAGGAAACAACCTATCATTTCATTAATAAATGAGCCATGCTTGACGAAAAAACAAGCTTGAATCTTTAGAAACCAATGTAGATCCAGATCAGACTGTGGTCTCATCTAGCTCTGCAAAGATTATAAATTACTCACAGAAACTTTTAAGAAACATCTGAATGAATAAAATACAAAGAAGGTAGTATGGATGAGCATACTGATCAGTATTTACACAATTCCCTAATACATATATTATCTACAACACCCAATGTGCCTAATCTTAAGCCCTTTTGACAAACAGACAACTCTGCAACAGACAACTCTTGAAATCAATGTGGCAAAAGGAGAAATTGTTCATAATGAGCAGTTTCTGCTTTTGACACAATTTTTTCACTTTGATTTGATAATTATTATTACATTTATTTTGATATTATTAACTAAATATTTTCAAAGTCGTCTGCTGAAGATTTGTTGTAAATGGATTTGGGTTAAAGCATTTCAAGTAAAATCAGAGTCTCCATTATGTGACAGTTTACCTATTTTCATGAGTGATTTATTGAGGACAGGGTCCAGGGATGGATCTAATCGTTCCTGTACGTTCTGTAAGAGGACTGGCAGACCAAACTGAATGGCACCTTCTAGAGTCCTCATGTAGTCCGACTGTTGAAGATCTATTACTTTCAGTCCCTGAAATAGAATAATTTAGACCACATACAACCTTTATACTTATAAGGAGAACTCTTGGTACCTTTAAACATTCAAAAACATTGTGGCAATAGCAGAAATTATTAAAAAAGCAATTGCTTCTTTTGTTGTTTTTATACCCTGTATTTAAGATAAATCTAAATTAAACAAACTAACATTAAATTTGTTTGTGCCCTTTAAAAATTATAATTATTCATTTATCCCCAACATTTAGCATTTTGTGCCTTATAAAAATAATGATTCTCAATTTATCCTTTACATTTTTTGTATTTTTGTGCCTTATAAAAAGATAATTCTTAATTTATTCCCGACATTTAGCATTTATGAGCCGTATAAAAATTATAAACCACCATTTATACCTTACATTAACCTTTTTTTGCTGAAGACATTCTTTAACATACAAATTCATGTCAAACAGTTATAACTTACCCTTGTTATTTCTATGAGGATACATTTTTTTTTAAAATGATATGAGTAAAATTGAAAAGAAATACATATGTATTCACAAGGCCACCACTGGTTTACATGGTCTCCACATGGAGAGAATCCCAAGCAGATGAATTTGAAACCCCTAAAACATTTAGTGCAATGTTTTTAAAAATGTTCTGCTGCAGATGTGCCAAATTGCATCAGCGTGTGGGAAAGCATTTATGAAATCAGTCGCATTTCTGACCAAAAAGTCAGCGAGTTTTTGGGGCGGCTATTCACATCCATCAAGACTTTTAAATGCCACATCCAATAAGTTTTCTTTTATTTTCAAATAATGAATATTGAGAAGGAAATTATGAATTATAAATTATAAGATGGTTGCAAGCCTGCATGCACAGACAATGCATGTTAGTTTAAGACTTCACTTCCAGCGAGTACATTAGCCAGTGCCTTATACAACAATGTATCTCGTGATTTGTGCTCATTTTACAACACTGATACTTTATTCTTTGATGTGCAACTTCATACAACATTTACATATCCTAACAAACATGAGTGTAAATTGCATAAAAGTTGTGAATAATGAAGATCAAGATCAGCCTGCACTTTTATGCAGTCAAACCTCTGCCTGATTTTGTTTGCAACTAAATTCACTAATGTAGACTTTTTCATTTACAGGCAACACATTGTCAATAATCATATTGTGATTATTATACCAGTTTCACGATTGATAGATTAAGATGAATGTTGATTTGAACAGTATTTCAGTTATATCACGGTGGCCAGTTTACCTAACATGCATTTCCTGACTCTCCAACCAGTACTCAACACACCATGCATCCCAGGCAACTGGCTATCTTTGCACATATACTTTTTAGCCTGGTGATGGAGTACAAATGGTGTTTGTCACAACAGCTTTTGTCAATAATCAGGAATGAATGGCCAAGCCAGGGTTAGAGTCAATGACCCATGGGTTACTATCCCTTGTACAGCTTGACCATTTCACGGGTATACCATGACAAGGACTTACATTTAATTACTTAAACAATAGTAAATATACAAGTGTTGTGAGCATTACGCAAATATACAACAGTTACATTTTTCTTACAATGAATGTATTCCCTTCTTTCAAAGTTAACTGTAATTGAAATACAAACATGAATATAATGGGAGGATCATTTATCTTATCACAACAAATCTTTTAAGCTTTTCTGTAATACTTTGTATTCTTCAGTAATATTTGGCTTTCTAATTTGTTGACACTATGGTGGATTGTTATTACAATAATTTAAAAAAACAAAAACATTTTAAGCTCCGATTATACATGTATTGCCTAAAGCTACCATTCTAAAATCAATGCTCAAAATATGTTTAGATTTTAAAGACATTCAAATTTACAACCTACAATTGTAAACATTTACTGTCTGCCTCTTACATGTTATTTTTATAATTTCAAAAATAATTGTATTTGAATTCAAACGTTCAGTTTGTATAACACATCTCCTGAACCACACGATTCTTAAAATTTGTATCAATCACTTACCCAGTGAGACAATTCTTTTGATTACCCACCGCATAGAGTTTAGAAGTCCGAAATTGACTTTAGGATATGAAATATGCCCATAAACTTGAGTTCTTCTTACCCTTGATGCCTCCATATTTTTTATCCATTTGATGGCCTGACCTTGTGGATCCACCATTAGGGGCCATCTACTGGCACTGGTTACAATGACACCGTTTTCTGTGGAGAAACTGTCGCTTGGCAGTCCTTGGATGTTCCAATCCCGTACATTGGTAGGTTTGGCCATAAACTTACAGAAGTCAAACGAAGGATCACATGGCACGGCTAGCTTTTTCACCTGTATAAAAAGAGTCATTGACATGGGTTTATTGTTACTGTATATCAAGATATTGATGACATTTTAAGAGTTCCCCAATTTCAAAATCTACTTAATATCAAACTGATTTCAATAGCCCTTGCTTAAATCACATGAGGAATAAAATACTTTATCAAGGAGTTTTAACAAATTTATATCTCAAATATTTTAATAATAGGAATCATAAAAAAAAATACAATGGAGAAATGGATTGGACTAAATGCTTATAGCATATTTATGGTCCTCAAAGATCTTCAATAAAGATTATTTTACCAGATGCACAGTAATTATTATACATTGGCAGACAGTATCATTACATGTACTTATTTTAGCTTTATCAATTGACACTAAAAGACGATGTATATAAAGACATAATGATGATCAATTCAAGAAACAGTACCCTTTATAATTTGCAGACCCTTTTAAACGCATTTGCAGCAAAGGGATTATGAAAACATGGCGAACAGAGAAAATACTCATGAAGAACATTTTCTTTTTTTGCCACAACCTGTCGATTATATTTTATAGATAATTTCCATATTTTGCCAAGATGAATTCTGCTGCAGTTATTGTTATATGTGGGAAAGGGTTGATACAGTTTGCATTGAAATTATAGATGTCATTTTTGCCAAAAGTTTTATTCACAGTGTGAGAAGATCTTACCTCAGCAAGCCAGACTTTATGCACAAGTTCATCTCTGTAGTTGGATAAGAATGGTCCAATGTAGGACATAAAGGCAGCGGCTATTAGACAGTCACCAATCAGGAAACCCATTCTCTCCTCCAGGTCCTTCACTGTCTCCTCCCACCTCACCCTCTCACCAGCCAATCCTGATCAAGAATGACACCAAAATATAATGAATATTCAAGACCTTTGTATAATATGCAAATATTTTAACATCTTATTATTTTACCAGCCAATCCTGATCAAGAATGACACCAAAATATAATGAATA
This sequence comes from Clinocardium nuttallii, assembly GCA_031471495.1. Lineage (NCBI taxonomy): Eukaryota > Metazoa > Mollusca > Bivalvia > Cardiida > Cardiidae > Clinocardium > Clinocardium nuttallii. Next base: position 6,691 of record JAUELF010242827.1, on the reverse strand, counting down.
TTCAAGACCTTCGTATAATATGCAAATATTTTAACATCTTATTTTTTTACCAGACAATCCTGATCAAGAAGGATAGTAAAAATTCAAATGTAGAATAAATGAAGCTGACAATACTTAAACAGTTCTTCTATTAACAAGGGAGGAATTTTGCATAAACCCAAAGATCACTTAAAATTATGAGTCCCCTTCAAGTTTTAGTTATCACAAGTCCACAGTTCTTCTATTAACAAGGGAGGAATTTTGTCACGAAGAAAATGTGAGAATCTTTTAAATAATTCATCAGTTCCAAACTTATTCCTGTTGGTCCGAAATCTTTGATGGCTACACAATGAGTCCTGAGGCCATATTGGAAAAGCATTTTAAACAAAAGGGCCAGGATGGCAGTAAATCTCTGAGCTTATTATAGTTTTATTCTTTTCATTTTGTTCAAGAACACAAAGGTCAATAAGGAACGGAGTGAGAAATAGAGGTGAGCAATAGAGACCAATCCGATCAGACAAGAAGATTTTTAGAGTTTTTCCCTATATGTCTTTAGGTTTAACAGGTAACCCCAGAGGCATTATTTGAACAACCTTGATAGAGGACATCTGAAGACAATGCTCCACACCAAATTTCTATTAAGCTTGAGGCCTTTCAGTTTAAGACAAGAGGATTTTTCAAATGGCAACCAGAGCTCTGCATGGAATTAGTTTCTTTAACAACAATTGAAAGGACATCACCCAAGGAAATCCCTGTGAAGTTTCATAAAAATTGTCCAAGCAGTTAAGGAGAAGATATAGTTAGAAGCAGTTGTTTACAGACGACGGATGGAAAGTGATCACAATAGCTCATGTGCGCTATAAACTATGCATATTCTAATTCTGATCTGCTTAAATTAGATGGTTTTAAGCAATTAGAAATTGTATTACTTTGAAATTTAGAATAATCTAAAAAATTAATTAAGAAGTAAACATGCTGGACAATTTAAAGAAATCTGAAAGTACCAGAGACTAGTTTGGCAGCTCTGTCCAACATCAATTCTGTATGTTCTGCTTTTCTCTTCAGTTCTTCCTTCTGGTTTAGTTTATCTTGATATTCTAGTTGAAGTTCTGCCATCTTTGCTTCAACCTATAACACAAAGTGAATTTAAACCTTTAAATCTGCTTTACCTGGTAGACCTCCCAACACAAAATTGTTGCTGCCTTCAAAATAAATCTGAAACATTATGATTTGTTTCTAATAGAACATCAAACCATGTACTTGTGCATATTTTCAAGCAAAGGGTAATTTGTCCATACATTATCATAATTACCCTTATGGGAATGCTAATGTCCAAAGTAGCCTTGGCTAGCGAAGATGGTACTTGTGATACAACAATTATTTAGACATGAAAACAACAAAGGAAATAAAGAGATATCTGTCATATTAAAAGCATACTTTTAATAAAGCTACTGAAGACACAGTAGGAAAATGAGAAACTGCTTGTTCAAAACATTTTCTTTCAATTTTTCAACACATTTTAAACATGAATCTATTACAAGGATGTCTGAAGCTGTTAACCATCTCGCACTTACATGCATTTTAAGAGACTGACTTTTGAAAACATTGTTATGACGAAAGGAGAAAAAGCTCACCTATTTCTCACTCCGGTCAATTCCTCTTCAATAGTTATATATACAGAGATTTTCCATAGTGTTCTTGATGTTGTCTGCTGCAACGCCTCTGGAGCAGATAACTTTTGAAAATATTTTGACAAATGAGAAATTGCACAAAACGAGCAATTTCTCCTTTGGCTTCAATATTTCAACTTTATTTTTTCAGAAAATAAACCATTTATTGAGATTTTTTTTTTTTTTACTAAATGTTTTCAAATTTGTTAGCTGCAGATTTGCTGTTTTTTGGGATAGTGTTAAATGTGGGAAAAGGATAAGATCTATTTATACCTCAGCAAGTTTTGCTTTAGCCTCACTCAAAGCATCTTGTTTTTCTTTCAACTGCATCATCGCAGCATTCAGTCTCTGTTTTTTGGGCTCCACAACCCGGTAAATACGCCCATATACTTCCATGGCTCGCACCCACATACATAAGGACTTAGCTGCAGTGGACACACGACCTATGACCTCAGGTTGGAAGTCTGTCTGGGTGACATACTGACCAATCTTTTTCAAGACTCTGTCTGTAATGTTGTCTTTGTCGAAGTCCACCAGCTGCTTCAGGAAGTTCTGGTCACCTGATAAAGGAAAGGAATTCATTGTAATTTATTTTTTCAAACCCTTTTACACATATAAACAATTTCTGTTACCTCTGTGAAGATGATTTTGAAAACATTGTAGAAATAGGACATATTGCTCAATATGAGCTATTTATGCTCTTGCCACAATGTTTCAACAAAAAATTAAGTAAATTTGATTTAAAAAGAGTTTCTATAATTTTGCTTAGATGTTTTTAAAGTTACCTTTTGCAGATTTACTGAAAGTGGATACTGGTTAAAAAGCAGCATACCAGGAAAGAAATAACTCGATTTTCTTCTTTTAAATGATCAACTTTGTTAATGTATTTTTATACCGCTGACCTTTACTCATCAAATTACTGTGGAAATCAGTGACAGTTATATTCATTAAGTTAATTGTGATTAATTACTGAATCTTTAAAATAATTTGTTTCAACTTCTTCTCTATGAACATTTGAGCCTAACCATTGGGAAAGGAAGAAGTTGACGTTTTGTGAACAGTGAGGAACCAGATTAGTTTGTGCATCTGCACAGTCTGATCAATATTGACTCTGTGCATGTAGAACATACACACGCTTGATATATGCTCCTGTCAAAGTGTGAAGATTCTGATAAGACAGAGCATGTAGACAAGGTGATCTGAACCTACACTGTTCAGAAATGCCAACTAGTACCATTTCTCATGCACTGGCTCATATAATCTTTAAACCTGATATTCATTAAAAGCATGACCGGATGAATGGAATGCTATACACATATAGAGTAATTTCCCTATAGTGTCATTAGTATAAAACAAACATAAGCTTGTGTGCCCCAGACAGGGACGTAGATCTACGTCCCTGCCCCAGGCAATCATTTTTTTAATCATAAGATATGTCTTCTCATAGTTAACACATATTTCAAACAGTCAATGAAGAGCTGTGCAAGCAAACGACAATGCTCCTCTGCATTTTTACAAGTCTATAAAAGAGTCTTACTGAATAATTAATAAAGCCAGAATTATGTGACTTGGTACAAACATGCATTTTGTTCCTAGGAACATGTGTACCATGTTTCATTTGAATATGTTGAATGTTTTTTAAGTTATGAGGTAAGGTTAAAATTTTGTGGCGATGATGGCAATGACACCAAGGGTAAAACAATACCCAGACTTCTTTTCTTTGAAAAACATACAAACTAATAAGAAAAGTATGAAATTTTCTCCATAGAGAAACATAAAGGGAAATTTTTATAATGCCCTGCAAACCTCCGATTCCTTAGTCATTAAACACCAACTACATGTGCATGTCTGCAGGGAACTAGAAACTCTACAAATGGTGATAAACAAAAGTTATCTAAAAACAAACTATTGTTAATTCTGTGCATTGATAGCAGCGTGAAAATTTGTTGCTACTCTATCTTTACAAAGAGTTTTTGCTATTAAGTGGAGTCCAGTGGCCTAGAAAAGTCACTGGACCCTCAAGTTGAGTTTCAAGGGTCCCAATTCAAACATGAAAACAAAGATTAAAGTCACACCTTTTTCTTGAAAAGGACTGTTTTAATGATGACTTTTTAACCTGATATAGATACCTCTTGATGCCTTATAAAGGAAAGCATTTCAAAACAAATAATTTCTCCATATCAAATTTTGACTTGAAATTTTTCTATTTGAAACAAATTTTCCATTAGATGTTTTCAAATACAAAAGACTCTACAATTGTCATATTTGGTGAAAAGTTCAATATAGAAAGAACAATAACAATGTAAGAAAAATGTAAACATCAAAAAGACCAAACCAAGTTGTCTTTTGGCTTCCATCCAGGTTGGTTCATGTCCTCTCAGTATCATGACAGCTTCCATGACTCTCTCCACAAGAGCAGGCGGCCGACCATAAGATTTAATTTCAGTCATGTCCTTCTTGTTTAGAGATTCAAGTGCCTGTGTTTATCATTAAGTAAAGGAAGTTTTAGTGTGTGAATAGAATCTATTATTGATATGCTAGTTGGCAATGCAAGGCAGTAAGCTGGTGTCTTATTGAAATATAGATGCCTTTGTTTTTTCTTGTTTCTTGTTCTGAAAAGCAATGCTGCACAATATACAGTGACAACCAAAAGTCTGGAGTATGAAATAAACAACATCACTTTTTATTCACAATTGTATTAACTCTTTTCCTGATTTAGGCAAAAATAGATGCCTTTGCAGCAGATAAATTTTGAAATAATTATGGGAAAAGGTTGAAATTGTTCATCAAACTATGTTTTAAATTCTGCATCAAAATAAATTTTCCAAGGTTTTAAGTTCAACCATAAAGCAATACAATTTTGTATTTATAATCCGCCAGACATTTGGTGGACACTATAGGAACAGACTTCCCAAAAGTTCAAAAGCATTGGTCATCCAGACAAGGCCCGAAAATATGCCAGACCAAATATGCTGAAGCTTTATTCTTTGTACAGCTTCTTAACCCTTTCCCACATACAACAAATTTGCAGCAGACGACTTGGAAAACACCTTTAAATTTAGAAAATCTCTTTCAATGAAAGTGTATTTATTGAATCAAGTTGAAAACACTGTGGCAAAATCAGAAATTACCACAATGTTTTCAAAAGTCATCTGCTGCAGGTGTCAGTAAGTGTATTTATGTGGGAAATGGTTAAGACAAGTAGGCCAATGTCACAAGTATTTTTTATTTTATCACAGGCAACACTTTATGTCTAGAATTTTAGATAAAGTAGACATTAGAACAACTCATAAATTAAAATGATTTTCTCTGTTACATTTGTCAAAGGTTTTTATTACATGCTTGCCCTAAAAATTGTCAGTCGGTTCTAAACTCATTACAAATTTTGCCAGACCTGTACATTTTTGTTGGACATGTCTGATGGACCAGCAACTTTTGGGATATCTGTAGTATACCCTGCTTATAGAACAATAATACCTGCCCTTATTCAGCTAAATTCCTGTAACAGCTATCACCACATAGTTGCAATAACATCAGACAGCACAAATAAGAAACATAATTTGTTTCCATAAATATGAGAGGGGAAAACATTGGGGCTATAACAGGTAAGGCATTGGTTAAGTATAAAATGAATAAAAATGATGGAAACTCTTTGGGATTTGGTTTGACTGGGATAAACTAAGTACTACTGTTTAAATGGATTCTTTTTGTTTCAAAATTGTACCTGGTTTTGATATTCATCTTAATGGTCTGTAAATGTAATTTTTCAAATATAACTGAAGCAGATGACATTTCGTAACAGGTATACTGGTTAAGGTTATTAGAAGGTTAAACCACTGCAAATATGAAATGAGTGTAATTACTACCTGACACAGTGCAAACATAAAGTCATCTAAGAATTGTCTAACCCTTTCCCACATGTACACCCATCTTGATGCATCTGAATGCATTTACAGCAGACAGTGTATATAAACATTGTGGTAATAGGATAGTGAGCAATTTCTCCTTTTCCCAAAATATTTTCAACTCGTTTTCAACTATTACTTTTATTCTTTACAGATTTCCATAGTTTTGCACAGATGTTTTCTAAGATCTGCTACAAATTTGTTGAAAGTGTAAAATAGTTATCCCATGACTTGACATTCTAATTTTAAAATGAATGTATATTGTTTTATGGCGCATCGACAGTTAAGGTCATTTAGTGCGCAATTAAATTTAATTATTCATGATACCTGGGTAAACAAACCAGTACTAGGCTAGAAAATGTGCCTTACTCCACCATGACCGAATTGCCGAGACTGGGGATCGAACCAGGGACACCCTGTTTCGAAATCCCGACGCTAACAACTCGACCACAGCGGATTCCGTTCTAATTTTAAATTTTACAAATTGAAACATTTAAAAAAAAAAAGAGGAAATAAATACTGCACCACAAAAGTACTACTTTCTAAACAAGAGGCATCACAGGTGACCATGTGATTCCTGCCAGGTAAAAATGTGACAGGTAGACATAGACATGATCCCTATATGTCATCCTGACAACACAAAAAGGGAGTTGAAAAAACATAAATATCAACGAAAAGATTAGTTTAACACCAAGCTACAAAATATTAAAGGGCTGATTTGCATAAAGGGAAATAAATATACTTGTAAGCACAATCTGGTTATAATAACAGTTTAAAACAAATCTTCTAAAAAAAACTGTAAGCACTCTGGTGTATAAAAAAGACAGCAAACACTATAAAATCTGGTTTGGGGAAATAAACAAAATTATCTGTGCTCCAAATAAACCAAGTGAATTATTAAAGCTACAATATTGACAAATATAACATCTCCAATATTTTAAAGAATAATAAGTTAAAACATTATTTTTGATAGATGTATAAATAAACAAGAGGGCCATGATGGCCCTGGATCGCTCACCTGATTTTTTTTCTTCATTTTAGCCATGTAAGCCCCGCCCTTTGGCGGCCATGTTTTTCGACCAATCAACATGGCTTGAAGGGATCTGATAGAGGGTCACCCAAGGAACATTTCTACAA
>JAUELF010242816.1:0-12459 GCA_031471495.1 Clinocardium nuttallii | reverse complement strand
AATGCTGAATGAAATATTCCATGTCGACTTTAAATAGTCAATGCTGAATGAAATATTCCATGCCGACTTTAAATAGTCAATGCTGAATGAAATATTCCATGTCGACTTTAAATAGTCAATGCTGAATGAAATATTCCATGCCGACTTTAAATAGTCAATGCTGAATGAAATATTCCATGTCGACTTTAAATAGTCAATGCTGAATGAAATATTCCATGCCGACTTTAAATAGTTCATGCTGAGCTTAAATATTCCATGCTGATTTTAAATATTCCATGCTGACTTTAAATAGTCAATGCTGAGCTTAAATATTCCATGCTGATTTTAAATATTCCATGCCTACTTTAAATAGTCCATGCTGAGCTTAAATATTCCATGCTGACTTTAAATAGTCCATGCTGAGCTTAAATATTCCATGCTGATCTTAAATATTCCATGCTGACTTTAAATAGTCCATGCTGAGCTTACATAGTCCATGCTGAATGAAATATTCCATGCCGACTTTAAATAGTCCATGCTGAGCTTAAATATTCCATGCTGATTTTAAATAGTTCATGCTGACTTAAAATAGTCCATGCTGAGCTTAAATATTCCATGCTGATTTTAAATATTCCATGCTGACTTTAAATAGTCCATGCTGAGCTTAAATATTCAATGCCGACTTTAATTAGTCCATGCTGAGCTTAAACATTCCATTCTGAATTTAATATTCCATGCTGACTTTAACTATTCCATGATGACTTTATATACACCATGCTGAATGAAATATTCCATGCTGGCTTTAAATATCCATGCTGAATGAAATAATCAATTCTGAATGAAATATTCAATGCTGAATGAAATATCCCATGCTAAATGAAATGAAATATTCCATGCTAAATGAAATGAAATATTCCATGCTGAATGAACAATTCAACGCATATCATTAACGGTATTTATCCAATAACGCATGCATGAGTGGTTTAACCCAAGTTTTAGATTAACAGTTCTGATATAAATGGAATCTTTTTGAACTCTGATCAATTAGACAACAATGAGCGTAAAAATGACCAAAGTTATTTGTTGGTGCGTATACATTTACCGTCTGTTGGAACAGGGTCAGTTCGCATATCACATGGATTAACCCTTTTCCACATGCGACAATTCTGTCATATTTTGTCAAAAATTGAAATATCTCTATAATTGAATGGATAACCTATGACTAAAAGCGAAACAAAATTGTGGCAAAAAGCCGTCTGCTGCAGACTGCAGATGCGTTAGAAAGCGTCTATATGAGAGCAAGGGTTAATATGCCAAGCATACATACAATAAATCTGCAGCACTCAAAACAAGTAAAAATACAGAAAATATCTACAAATGAGGGTATACATATTGAAGAGAATAGAATACGTTGAGGCAAAATGGAAATTTATCATTATCATTTTTGCTTCAATGTGTTCAAAAATCGTCTTTTTGAGATTTGTCAAAAGCTTAACATATCTTCATTATACACACATGGACTGAGTCCTATGATCATAGTTCATCGCCAAACAACACATTCATGTTCACATATTATTTTTATCCTTTTTTTCTTGCCTTCCTGTAAGGCAAAGAGCCATGTAGGGATCAGTTGTCTGTTGTCTTTCCGTCTGTCTTTCACATATTTCATTAATTGGTTGTAATTATGTTTCTTTTTGCTGAATTCTCTTCATAGCTATCATAGTATATGTTTGGAAGAGTTCAAAATCATCTGCTGCAGATGTGTTGTATGTCTGAACGGGGATAATGCCAAAACGAATAACCATTATTAGTCGCGGCTCATATGTATATGTTAATGTTAAAGAATGATATCAGAAAATGTTGTTATCAATATGGATGTTTTAATTCAGTTTTATTTGTTGGTCTTTCGTTGGTACATATTCTTCTCCTTGTTATAGTTGTTAACTGTTATCAATATGGATGTTTTAATTCGATTTTATGTGGAAATATATCCTCCTCCTTTTTCCCAGATAGATGTATAACGTGAGTTTTGACCTAGATGTTTTATTCAAATGCTCTAGATTGTAGACCAATCAAATGTTGTATTTAATTAATAATAGCGAAGAAATAAAGAAAATTAAACGTGTTGATTGGTTAATAGTTATGTTGGCGATCCTACGAGAGGCACTAATAAGGTGAAGTTTTAAAATTAAATGTTCTGCATACAAACCTTTAATTGTTTTCCTTAAGAAATAAATTTCAGTGAAAAAAATCAGTTAAAACGTATGAAATATCATATTTAAGAGGAAAATTATTAATTACTTTTGAAGCATGATAATATTTCAGTTATTTATCGTCAATTGAAACGTATAGACCCCTTGGGAGCCTCGCGTAATCTCCAGTCTTGTAACGTATTCTCGGTCTTGTTCCATTTCTTAGTGTTTTCTCATAGTTCTTGTTTGAGTTGCTTAATTTTATCAAAATGGATGTTTTAATTCAGTTTGTGTTTGTCACTTAGGCAGACCCAACTCATATCTACATGTTATAGTTATAGAAAATATTGTTTACAAAAGGATGTTTTAATTCAATTTTACACTGGTACACATTCGTCTCCTTATTAGTGACTTTTTAAATTCCAGTTGTGACAAGAATAATTGTACATATAATATGATTTAGATGATATTATATATATTGATGAATATTTTTTTAATTTCCCACATACAGACACACTTTAATAGCAGATGACTTTTGAAAACCTTTTGGCAGAGGAAAAAATAGCTCATAATGAGCAAATTTTCATTTCGCCACAATGTTTTCAACTTAATTCAATAACTGTTATTGCATATATTAAGAGTTTCCATTATTTTTGGCTTCATGTTTTTAAAATTCGTCTTCTTTAGATTTTTTTGTACTGGGTTAATGTTCGTGTTATACTGTATTTGTATGTAAATTGAACTGTTGAATTCACATGACTGATTAGTTTGGTACCTGGAATGGACCAACAATATAGACTGGTGTACTATAGTAATTAAGTACATCTGGCATGGACCAACAATGGCGACTAGACTGGTCACCTTCCCTTTATATGCATGTATCATAATAAAACGGTAAAACAATAAATATACAACTTTAAACATTGAAGTAAATGCTGCCCTCCTTTGTGCTCAGCCATGCTGGGTTAGAATAACGGCTGGCTGGCTGGTGTAAGAATAAATAAACTAGTTGTACCGGTAACTTAACAAGGAAACGCAGTGTCAGTCAATAATTAAATCAATATTCAAATGATTTTTTAAACTCTGGTTCAATGGACCATTCCAACTTTGAGATTTGGAATCAATGCATAAAATAAATCTGTGTTTTGAATGGTTAACATGTTTGTCCGTAAAGGGTTGTCCTACACCATGTATAAAGGGCCCTGCCTTGTTGGCATATGCCTGGCCTTATAATGCAATGGTAAGGGCAGGTTACTCAAGACCGTTGACTCATATATCAGTGAACACTTCTTTACCAAAGTAAACTGATTTTGTTATTTATTATATACCTCCACATTCATGCGGATGCTCATGCGCAGTTTAAACAAGACGGATGTGACGTCATTGAAATATTAATTATTGGATTCAAAATGAGGTAGTTGGGCGTGGCTCAACCGCCAATCATAAAGTTTATGTTATGGTTATATTGTGATATATTTTGTTATTTCTATATAAGTATGTTGCAGTAGCAAAACATGGCTTTATATCGTCTACTTTGGTTGCGGTCAAAATGACACATCTGTTTAACTTCTGTCTCGCAATGTATCAATTTACCACGCCTCCCGTAAGTATCTATGTATTCATCTAGCAAGAGTGTTATCTACACTGAGTTTACCTCATATGAATACTCTTCAGAGGACTAGATAATGGGGAGGGGAGTAAACTGGCGTTTTCCCCACAATATATCGCTTATTACTTAATCAAACCTAATGATATTGGTTCTCGAAAGTATCGTTTCATTGAGACGACAATCCGTCTGAGTACACACAATTTAGGGTTTGACTGTCTAATAAGCATTTTAGAACATGAAAAACTGCATTGTCTGATATTTATTCTGGATAATTTCAAATGCCTCTTCTGCAGACAAGTGTTGGACACGATGCTGGATTGTCATAGAAACTGAAGATACTGTTCATATTGTATCAGATGTTTTCAAAACAAAACCGTTATTTCCTTTACCACACGCATACGACACATCTGTATCAGTTCTGATTATTTTATAGAGTTAAAACATTATGGCAAAAGGTGTAAATTACCAATATTGAGCGACTTTCTTCTTTTGCTAAAATGTTTACTAATGCCATATGTTGCTTATGAGTCAAAATGGCTGCATGTGTGAAAGGGTTAAAGTATTATCACAGGTTAAGGGTTTAAATCCTATATGTATCTTTCCACCACACTGTCCCCTGGCAGGACAAAAAAGCAAATGTTGACTTTAGTACACGAAACATAATTACGTCTGTTCTGTATATATACTGTTGTTGTTAAATATGCATGTATTTATTTTTATTGTAAATGTAAATAAAAACTCGTTTGTATTATTAAGAATCTGTAAATACTTTTTATGCTTGTATGACAATAAACTCATATTTTATCATATTACTAATTTTCAGCAATTTTCTTTCTATTCATTGCCGAGCCCTGGTAGCTCAGTCAGAAGCTATGTAGGCTGTCAATCCAGGGGGCCATGCATTTGTCCCCTATCAGGCTTTCCGACGTTTGACAAAAGTCAAAGTGACAAACGGTAATTCTACTTTCACCAATGAGCTAATAGTATATGTGAACAAACAGCCACTTTCTTGGAATGACTGTTGTGTCGACTTCTGCTGTGAGTAAGCAAGGAAACACACGAACACATGTGTGAGAACTGGCAGCATCGATATAATTGAAAAATGATGGAAACTGGTTTTAACCTTAAATAATTAATAAATAAATCAATCTTTTTCTGTTTTGAAAAATAAATCTGTTACAAATCGTCAGCATCGTTTGTACAAAAAAAAAAACCATTAAATTATGACTATTTTCGACAGAACCCTAACATTTTCCTGCACTTTTACCTTTTTGCACAAGCATAGGCATCGACAGCTTTACAAACACCGTACACAAAACAAAGCCACAATGCTGGTGCAATTGACTTTAAGTTCGCATATTATTGCCAGGCCAGGGTGTTTTCAAAGTTGACTGCTGCAGATTTATTTTGTGATTGAAGGATTTTTTTTAACTTTCCATGAAAGGATGCGGTACAATCATCTTCTTTCCTATTATCAGTTCGCTGCTATTAATTCGTTTGCCAAAGTTTTATTCATAGAAATTAACTTAAATCGAAATGAGAAAAGTACGTATTACCTATTTTAACTGACTATTCATTTATAGTCATGCATAACTACATATTACATGATTATATATTTAAAAACAAATGAGCCATCTCGGCGAGAAAACCATCATTGTGAACTCTGCGTAAAGCATCGACTCAGATAAGGTGAAGAATGTCACGCAGGCTAACCCGGACATACACTTTGCGCCTCCTCTGGATTTTTTGTTTCGGGAATCATCACTATTTACCCCTGAGATGGAATGAGTCCATACTGTTGGTTTTCTCGCCGGTCGGCTCTTATTATAGTGTTATCATATGAACCAAACAATACATACAAGCCAAACGAAACAAAAACCAAACAATACATACAAGCCAAACGAAACAAAAACCAAACAAGGTTGAAGAATATGTACAGAAATATGAGCTTATCAGTCCCCTACCCGAGCCCGCTTTGGGAACTACAGATTTGCTCGCGTCCGTCAATCAGTCTATCCGAAATTTCGTGTCCGGGATGTTTCTTTCACATGTCCGAATGGATTTTGATTCTTTTACACGACTATATTCACCTTAACAAGATGCTTTGTCGAGCATATCACCCAGCCACTTATTCCCAAGGTCAAGGTCACAGTTTGCGCAAACGTTGTCCTACCGCGATACCGTGTCCGGACTGTATCCTCCACCTGCTTGAATGAATTTTGATATTACTTCACACAATTATTCTCCATAGCAGGATGGTGTGTCATGAGCATCACCCAGTCACATAACCCCAAATGTCAAGGTCACAGTTTGGGCTCGAACATTGTCCGTCCTCAATATCGTGTCAGGACTGTATCTTCCGCATCATTTACAATTATTCTCCATAACAAGATGATGTGTCATGCACATCACCCAGTCATCCCAATCCCAATCATTCTTTCTAACAAGATAATATGTCCAAAAATGCACATACATTACACAATGTTCTGTTCTAGTCCGGTAGGGGACTCTTTTGTATTGCTTGCAAAACTTTAGTACATTGTATTGTCATTTCTCCAATTCCATCTAAGGGAAACAACAAGTCAAAAAACTATGTGAATTATTGTAGGGGTTGTTTCCCTTTGATGAATCCGTGAGGTCACTGTTGTGAAGTCAACACTTAAAATGTTATCGACTGAAGAAGTGTGATTTCTCTGTCTCATTACACTAGCCAGTTTCATAAGACCAGGGACGTAGATAAATAAGAAGGATAATTAACTAAATATCACCCGTACCAACATTTGTTTGTTAAAACTCAACAACTATTGAAGATATGAACATAACAAAGATATCTCCTGGAAGTTAAAACATTCCTCTATTGCAGTAGATAAAAATAGTTTTAATATACTACACGTTTTGATAATATTTTATCCTTATGAATAATGTCAGTCTATCATTTTATGGAAATAAATAATATAATTCAAAAATAACAATATATTTGTCTTAAACACCAGTTATTATTCAAAATACAAAGAAATTCCAGTTGTTCATTGAATCTCTAACTTTAGTTGGAATGTTAAACTTTCAGAATATGTATGTTTTGTTTGTGTGTCAAATGTGCCCTAAAAGTTTTATTTGCTACACAATGTGAAAATTTGGACAATTTTATTTCTTCATGTGATATTTTATTAGCCCGTCGTGTAGAACTTGATAGCTAGAGTGCACCCGGGCGATTCTATCCCACCTTTCAAACATCCTAAACAGCTACAGGTGGATCACTTGATAATTGAGCCATCCCGCGAGAAAACAAACATTATGGCATCTGCATAATGTATCGACCAGATCCGGGCCGACACATTCCGTCTCCAAGGCATATAATAACAATTTCTGAAACAGAAAATCCACAGGAGGTGAAACGTGTCTGTCCGGGTAAGCCTGCGCGGCATGCTTGTACTGATCAGGGTAGACACTTTACGCAGAGATCACATTGTTGGTTTTCTGGCGAGACGGCTCATATGCAAATCGAAATGTGACACCGTTCGTGCGATCTACATACACATACAGGTCGTTTTCGTGGTAATATACGACAGCAGGTTGTACCATCCATGACCATACAAATTGTATTCTGTTATTTAGCTACGTTTCCACATACCCCCCACACACATTTAAGTGTTTACATGTTGGTTATTTTCTTTCGTATTTCTTATGAAGAACACCTCTCATATACACAAATTATTTTTTTCTAAACGTGCATTTTAATAAACATTGTAGCAAAAGGTGTAATTGCTTTTAATGACCAATTTCTCTCTTTGCCACACAGTGTCTTCAACACTTGTCAGTAATTATTATTTATTATTTCAATTCTATATGTTTTTCCATACGTTTCCCCATATTATTTCAAAGTTTGCTGCAGATTCGTTGTATTATGAATAGGGTTTCATTTATTTGATTTATGTATTTGAAATGTTTTTTCATTGAATACACCTCCTTCCTTTGTTTCAGTTGTCAACTTATCCAAACTTAAATTTGGAAGACAACTTTCGACTTATATAAAATGAAGTAAATCCAAACGTAAATGTTGTTTATTTTATTCAAATACTTTTAAATGGCCCCATTGATATTTGTCGTACTTTGATTGTTTCCTATTGAGTAGTCAGTTAATTGGATTGATTTTCTGACCGTTTCAATAACGGAATGGTCCCTTGATCTAACGGTTAAATGCACCCGTTTTTGTAATACGTTTAACCCTTTCCCTCAAATAGACGCTTTCTGACAGACGGCTTTTTGAAACCATAGTGACAAAACAAGAAATTGCTTATGGTATTTTCTTTTAAAATACCTATACAATAACTGAAAGTAGTTGAACACTGATTAGAGCACTAATCTACCCATCACATCAGATGAGAAGGGAGCGCCGCGGTTGGGTAGTGGTGAAGTATCCGCCTCGATTGTGGGAGAGATTGCAGGTTCCATCCTCGGCACGGTCATACCACAGCTCAACATACAATTTAAGTTGTTACATTACCTGTGGATTTTATGTTTCAGGAATCATTACTCTATACCTTTATCCCCCCTGAGACGTAATGTATCGGTCGGATTAGCCTGCGCGGACTTCGCAGGCTGATCCGGTTCGATACACTGAGTCCATAATGTTGGTTTTCTCGTGGAACGGCTCAAATGTTGACCCACCCACTCTTCACGAGATTAAACCCCGGGTTACTTCGATGACGTTGTCAGCGTTCTACTTCCTAGACTGACTCTTCGCTCCCTGATACACACTAGTCAGAATGAATTAATTTACAAACACTTAACAAATTAATTCTTATATTTTTAATATAGACGGACATTGAACTCTGGTTAGACGGTACAAGATACAAGAAGCCACCAGAACAATAAAGTGGGGCATTTGTCAGCCTCCCGTACCCAAAGCCGCGGATTCGATCCCGGAAATGAGCAGGTTCTGCACGTGGGAAGTATTTCTACACGAACTGCGCGAGTACAACACGATCTTTTTTTGCATCAAAACTACAAGTTGAACAAACAAAAATCGTAACATATACCTGGGAGAGGACATCGAGTGTGATTAATATAAGTTGAGAGTTTGTTTCCAAATCGATGTAAAATAAATAATTGTTTACTAGACTGAACTTAACTCAGAAGCCCCTTCCCCCCACCCCCCATATTTTTCGCATGAGCTGACACCAACTGTGTAATTCAGCCGGCCTGCGAGTAAACCAACATTATGGCCTCTGCGTACAGTATCGACCCAGATCAGCCTGCGCAGTCCGCGCAGACTGATCCGGGCCGACACATTCCGTCTCATTGTGGATATAGGTATAGAGTAATGTTTCCTGAAATAGAAAATCAACAGGAGGCGAAAAATGTCTACCTGGATTAGCCTCCACGGCATGCTTAGTCCGATCCGCGTCGATACCTTACGCAAAGTACACAACGTTGGTTTTCTCGCGGGACGGCTTATATAGATTCCATAACCGATCACACATCCTCATTGTTATTATAATGTCAAACTGTTAGGATAAGTGGCGTTGTGTGATATCGCGATACCTTCTATTGAACGACAGATTGCAATCTCTTACGTAGGACCTAAAGGTTATTGTACTCATGCATTGGTAGGTAATTATCTTCATTTGTTTAAGATTGTTTTTATAATAGATAAGATAAGATATGGAATTGTTTATTAACGTGACTTATGTGAAACAAATTTTGGTTAATTGTGATTTTAAAACAAAATAACCACACCATAATAGTGGGCAAATTGTGTACGCTTAACTATGGGCAACTAAACTGTGGATTTTCCCCCTCTCATAAACATAGATCATTAATATGTATTACTTAGGTAATTGCCATTTAGTTTTAATTATTAATCTCATTCGGATTCAAGTAATCGCGTGAAAAAATAATAATTGTGCAATAAAAATAGATAATTTTACACCGTTTAGTGGCTTTTTGATGGAAAAGTCGATACATTTTGATTATTTTCAATACATCATTTGCTTTATGGTGGAAACAATACGTGTGAGTTAAAACATAACATGATGAAAATTTTAAAAAATCGATGAAAAATCGTCGCCATCGGGATCACAAGCATTTTGTTTGTTTAATTTTAACCCTTTCTGACGCATCTGCAGCAGACGACTTTTGGAAACATTGCGACAAATGGAGACATTGCTCAAAATGATTAATTTCACCAATGGCCACAATGTTTTCAAATCTATTCAATAATGATATTTACTTTTTATAGAGAATTTCCATACTTTAATTGATATTTTGTCAAAGTCTTTTGCTGCAAGTTTGTTGTATATTAACGAGGATTCGTCTATTTTTTAAATTTAATAATGAACTAGACCTACTAATTTTCTAATTTACTAATGAAAGGAATCTACTTATTTTCTAATTTACTAATAATTTTATAATTTACTAATTAACAAGTCTACTAATTGTCTTATTTACTAATGATCAGAATCTACTAATTTTCTAATTTACAAATGATCAGAATCTACTAATTTATAATTTACTAATGATCAGAATCTACTAATTCTAATTTACAAATGATCAGAATCTATTAATTTATAATTTACAAATGATCAGAATCTACTAATTTATAATTTACTAATGATCAGAATCTACTAATTCTAATTTACTTATCATCAGAATCTACTAATTTATAATTTACTAATGATCAGAATCTACTAATTCTAATTTACAAATGATCAGAATCAACTAATTTATAATTTACTAATGATCAGAATTTACTAATTTATAATTTACTAATGATCAGAATCTACTAATTTTCTAATTTACTTATCATCAGAATCTACTAATTTCTATTTTACTAATGATCAGAATCTACTAATTTTCTAATTTACTAATGATCAGAATCTACTAATTTATATTTTACTAATGAACAGAATCTACTAATTTATATTTTACTAATGATCAGAATCTACTAATTTTCTAATTTACTAATGATCAGAATCTACTTATTTATAATTTACTAATGATCAGAATCTACTAATTTTCTAATTTACTTATCATCAGAATTTACTAATTTCTAATTTACTAATGATCAGAATTTACTTATTTCTAATTTACTAATGATCAGAATCTACTAATTTATAATTTACTAATGATCAGAATCTACTAATTTATAATTTACTAATGATCAGAATTTACTTATTTCTAATTTACCAATGAACAGAATCTACTAATTTACTAACGATCAGAATCTACTAATTTTCTAATTTACTAATGATCAGAATTGACTAATGTTCTATAACACTCTCACTGATAAAACACCCCTCGATGCGGAAGGTAGCCGTCTCGATCCCCGATCGGTTCATACCAAAAAGCTTTTATAAATGGACGTTACGGCTTTCCTTCTTTTGGGCTCTTGATTGTCACGTAGTGTTTAGCATTACCACTGACTCGCGGAGGTCAAAATAAAAAGAAAACAGTCGTATAACAGGTTCACTTTACTTATGTCGTCTTAAAAACGAGTCGGTAATAACATTTCTTGCAACACATATATAGTATGCTTTTGAACGAAATAAGATGTGTTTGGTATGATTTTCAATCACTTGTTTAAGTTATACATCAGTGTTTAAAGTTTTCAAGCATTTATAAAAAAACACATTTAAGATACCAACTGTTTCATTCTAGTATGCTTTCAAGTATGGCATTTTTTATGTCAATAACATATTGGCATTGTCAAATAGTGTCATTGGTAATATTAATGAAAATTGTTGAAAGCGGCATTAATTACACAAACACAAACTAACACAAATATATTATAATATAAATATATTGAAGTTGGAGAAACGTATTTAATGAAACCTCGAGAGCTTGGCGTGAAACGGTTGTAACCAAAAACCTATTTTGAATACCCTGGTTTAGGAGCAACTTTGACCCCTTTATAAACAATGCTAATTTGAGTGCATTTGATCAGAACGAGCAATGGCACCTAATTTCCATTGTTTAATAAGAACAATGATTTAACACTTATAAAGAGTTCATGGCGAGGTGATTAACCTTGGTTAAAATAATACCAAATTTAGTTACAACTCAACATTAGGACGGACGAACGATAGAAAGAATAGTTTGCCATCCCATATAGTGTCTACGGTTATACGAGTTAAACACTATTCGAATTAAAATTACATTTCCTGGCTAGAATTGGAATATTTTGCGGGAAGAGATGCAATGCTTTTATGAATAGTTTCTTTTACAGACAGATAACGGCTTAATTGTTTTCTTCTCCATATTTTCAGATGTGAGAAACATAAAACAATTAGCGGAACAAATGTCGTTCAGAAAGAATCATGTGAACGTGTGAAACAATGCTACCCCACAGTATATACACATATATACTAGTTACCATAATTAAAGGTAAGGGTGAAAGACAGTGCTTCAGTGGTCCAGTGGTAGGATGTCGGCCCCTCGTCCCAAAAGTCCTTGGTTGTATCCCGTGATGAGCTGGTTCTGCATTTGGGTTTTTTCCACACAAAGGGCGAGAGTACTGGTTATGTCTCCAGGAAGTTAATATAAACTTAAAGCTTGTTTCCCAAACAACAGGCGTCCGAATTTCTATTCCAGCAAAAAATGCGAAAAGATACACATTACCTCGGTAAATTTCTCAAAAAATATCTCTATATCGTCCATACGCTATTATAAAATGATCGT
>JAUELF010242795.1:0-12460 GCA_031471495.1 Clinocardium nuttallii | reverse complement strand
TTTTGAAAACATAGTGACAAAAGAAGAAATTGCACAAAACGTGCACTTTCTCCTTTTGCCACTATGTTTTCCACTTTAAGTCATAGGTTGTCCATTCAATTATAGAGATTTTCCATTTTTTGACAAAATTTGTTCAAAGTTGTCTGCTACAGAATTGTCGCATGAGGGAAAGGATTAAAACAAATAAATTGTGAAAAGTGTATGAAACCTTGCCTTAGTATTAACAACTGTTAACCCTTTCACACATGAGGAAAATCTGCAATAGATAACTTTAAAAACATCTAGGCAAGACCATGACTGTACAAAGGCAACAGTTAACACTTTCCCACCTGTGGACACATTGTGAAGAAACCGTGACAGATGTCTTTTGACAACATTGTTCTACATAATGACTAGTATTAAGCATAATTCTCCTCTAGATGTTATGACAAGTATGGCTGCTTATGACACTTTTGACTATATATCAATCATCAAATCCATGCTGTTTTAGCCCTTTTCCACCTGCAGAAGCATTTTGATGCAATAGCAGAAGACGACTTTTGAAAAAAAAAAAAAAAAATTGCTCAAAACAAGCAATTTCTCTGTTTGGCAATTTCTTTTTGACTTTTTTCAGTAATTAATCTATACTTTTTTAATAGACATTTTCAAAGTCGTCTGCTGCAGATTTGTTTTATGTTGGAATGTTTAATCCTTTCTCGACAAAACTCAAGCAGGTGACTTTGAAAGTATATAGGCAACAATATGAAAAATTTATAAAAAAACCTGCAATGAAAGTTAAATTATATTAAATTAAACTAGAACTATCACTGGAGATGATAAATACCCCCAAAACAGCACCTTGACTCACCAACAACTTAATAAGTAAAAGGGCCATAACTCTGGAAAATAACATGCAATTGTAAGACCTTTATGATTATGCACATCTCTTTTTGGTATAGATCGATAAGCGAAGCTTTATGTAAAATTTTATTGAATTCCACCGACAGACAAAATATGGCTTCATGGCTTCCGACCGACCGACGGACAGCTTGACACAGTGACTCCTATATACCCCCCCCCCCCAACAAAGTTTTGGGGGTATAATAAATTGAAAACATTGCACATGTGGCAAAAGGAGAATTTGCTCATAATGAACAAACTTTCCTTTTGCCACAATGTTTTCAAATGAAGTCAGCTGCAGATGTGTTGAAATGTGTCTGCATGTTGGAAAGGATTTAATGGATAAAGAGAGCCTATTATATATAACTGAGAAATGACCGTAAAATAAGGTAATCTGATATAGTCAGTCATTATGACTGCATGTAGGAATTTCCCTATATTCTAGAACATTCACCTTTGATTGATTCTTCTTAACCCTTTCCCACATACAACAAATCTATACCAGACCATTTTGAAAATATATTGGAAACAATTTGAAAATTCTCTGTAAATTAAAGTACCGGTATATGTTACTTGAATAGGGTTGAAAACATTGTGGCAAATGGAGAAATTTCTCATTATGTCACAATGTCTTTAAAAGCTGTCTGCTACTGAGGCCTAACAAGTGTCTACATGTGGGAAATGGTTAACCCATTCCATGTCAGAAATGCAAGCACAAAAGGTACCTTCGGAAACATGGCAGGAAAGTGGAAATAACTAATCTCAATTAAAACATTTGGCAATTTTACTGCTTTTAGTTTTCAATTAGTTCCATTGTTATCTTTGGATGTTTTAAATTGAATATTTCCAAACATAGTGTGTCAGGATTCAGAAAATAGACACAGCGAGTTCTACTAGGCAGTTTTAACCCTTTCCAACTTGCAGACAACTTTTGTAACATTGCAGCAAAATGAGAAATTGCTCATCATTTCTATACAATCATTATACTTCCATTGATAATAAGAGATTTCCCATTTTATGTTTACATGTCCTCTGCTGCAGAATTGTTGTATGAGGAAAAGGGTTAAAACTGTGTTATAGCAATCATGTTACATTTCTTGCCTTTAACAATATTCTACAGAAGAAAATCACAATACAGTATCAGAAATAACCAGGTAAAAGCATAACTTTGGGAGATGCCATCGCAGAGTTAGTTAGGATGGGAAGGGATCGGTGACTGGTTAATTAATTATTTACAGCAAACTGTATGACATGCATACAAGGCTGCCATTGACTTCAAATATAGATTGAGATAAGCCTAATGAAAATATCAATTAATTAATGGAATAAATTCTTCTATCTTGAATATTAGACCAGTCCATTTTGATTTACTGGCATTTGTAAAATAACTATCCAGTGTATATATAGAATGGAAGGGATCTAAAGGTGACTGCCAACGTTTCCTGTCAGATTTTATTCTGCTACTTTGGTTTGATTAATCCTTTCCAACATATGTCTGCATGTAGGAAAGAAAGTTCCAAGCAGGGATCAAACTCTCAACCTCCCACAAAGGAGGCCAACATTCTCCCACTTCCACTAAACCACCAATGCGGTCTGGAATAAAAGAAGACAATTGTCTCATAACAGGCAATGACTGGTGACTATCAAACTTCAATGATTTCAACAAATGATGCATCTGTAGCAGAAGCCTTTGAAAACACTGACAAAATGGGAAATTGCTTAATATTCCTTTTGCCACAATGTTTCAAATATCTTCCACTGCAGATGTGTCAAAGGGTAATTAGTTTGTACTTACCTAACTTTCTCTAAGTCTGTCATCAAACCATCTGTTAGCTGATGAACAAGCTCTGTGTAGGTCACCTGTTCATTTTGGGCAATCTATAAAACAAATTGTTCAGTTAAGTATGATAAAACGACTTAAGTATTGTATTTTAAGCCCTGATTTAGAGTTTAAGATGATAAACTGTTATCAATAAAAGAAACTGTACATGAGCTTGCCTCAAATTGCTTAACAGATGACTTTGAAAACATCCATGCAAAAATATGGAATGTGAATGTTTAATTATTGAAAACATTGTGGCTGAATGAGACATTGTTCATAATGAATGTTTAATTATTGAAAACATTGTGGCTGAATGAGACATTCCTCATAATGAATGTTTAATTATTGAAAACTTTGACACTTATTTTCAAAAGTTGTCTGCTGCAAACCCTGAGCGCTAGGAAGGGCAGCCATAATACTACTATTTCTGGTATGACCTGACTGGGGATCAAACCTGTGATCTCCTGCACCAGAGGACGCTACACCACCACACTAATGAGGCAGTCCTTTATAATGAAGGAAAAAAACCTGTATACAAATACACACCTGTATGACGTTGTCATCTAATTCATCAAACACACTTGGGTCAGTGTAGATTTCATTTTTACGGCACGAAGGTGGGTGGGGTGGCGGTAGTTCTGTTTTCTTTGTCTGTTCCAACACTTCCATCGTTTCAATAATTTCTTTCACAACTTCTTCATTCTCTAATGGATCTTCCATCTCTGGGGGCTGAATATATAGAGAGAAAAAAAACATGAACCAACCATGAACCATACCTTGAGAGACTTTAAAATTAATCCTCTCCTCCACATACAAGAAATCTGCAGCAGACAACTTTGAAAATATTGTAACAAAAATAGGTATATCGCTGTAAATGAAAGTAGAATTGTGTATAATTATTGAATAAAGTTGAATATATCGTGGCAAAAGGAGAAATTGCTCATCATGAGCAATTCTCTCTTTTTATCACAAAGTTTACAAATACCATCTGCCTCAAATGCCTTAAAATGCATCTAAAGGTGGGATAGGATTTTGAAAAAGTAAAAAAATAAATAACAATAGGGCCATGATTGCCCTGGATCACTCACCTAAATGTCAACAAGAATTTCCTTAAATTTGACCTGGTGACCTGGTTTTGAACATGGCATAGATATCACTAAGACGAACATTCTAACAAATTTTCAACATGCTCAAGTCAAAAATGTGGCTTCCAAAGTGTAAAGAAGATTTTCTTTAAATTTGACCTAGTGACCTAGTTTTTGACCGGACATGACCTAGTTTCAAACTTGGCCTATATATCACTAAGACAAACATTTTGACAAAGTTTCAACATACTCAAGCCAAGAATGTGGCTTCCAGAGTGTTAACAAGATTTTTCTTAAATTTGACATAGTGACCTAGTTTTTGACCGGACATGACCCAATTTCAAACTTGGCCTAGATATCACTAAGACAAACATTCTGACAAAGTTTCAACATGCTTCATCCAAAAATATAGCTTCCAGAGTGTTGACTCCTTAAATTTGACCTAGTGACCTAGTTTTTGACCGGACATGACCCATGACCCATGACTTTCGAACTTGTCCAAGATTTGATGGAGATGAATATTCTGACAAACTTTCATGGTGATTGGATGCAAAATGTAGCCTGTAGAGTTTTAACAAGTGTAAATGTATACAACGCACGACAGCCGGACGCCAGACAAAATGTGATCCCAATAGCTCACGTTGCACTTCGTGCATAGGTGAGCTAAAAATCTCATCTCAGTGAGACGATTCTTTTGAGTGCACACACATCATAGGGTTTGGTTTGATAATAAGAGAGATATAATAGTGGGGAAAGCAGCTGTATACCCTTCCGTATCTGGACCTCTGTAATACAAGCAACCGGCTACATTTTAATACAATAATTATTCATGAATAATATTTTCTAATGGGCTGCATTACTATGGTCACTGCTTTCATTATCACTTTTTCCACTTGCAGACGTGTTTTAATGCATCTGCAGCAATCGACTTTCGAAATGGGCGAATATCTCCTTTTGCCCTAATGTTTAACACTCTACTAATATTTCCATTAGAATAATGCCACATCGAGAAGCATTAGTTTGCAAGTAATCGGCAGTTTGAGACCATAAATAATTCATGAATTATATTTTTTAAAGGGTTGTAGTACTATGGCCACAGCTTAACACTTTCCCACTTGCAGACGCATTCCGACACATTTGCAGCAGACGACTTTTGAAAACACTGTGGCAAAAGAAGAAATTGCTCATGATAAGCAAGTTCCACTTTAGCTACAATGTTTTCAACTCTATTTAATGATTAAACTCTCATTTATGGAGATATTTCACATTTTTGCCAATATGTTTTTAAAGCCGTCTGCTGAAGATTTGGTGTATGTGGCAAAAAGGGTTAGAGAATTCAAGTTGATCACTTTGTCATGTTAACGTCATGTCTGCAGAGTGCAATTTATGTTTCAATGTAAATTTGAATGCTCATTTCTCATCAATTACACAGGGGTATTACTGCCTTCACACGCAGTTCTAGTACAAATAGTTCTAGTACAAATGTTCCAGAAAACTGTCTCTGACAGTCAATCCATGTATGTTCTTGAACACAGGCGTATTACTGCCTTCACACGCAGTTCTAGTCAAATAGTTCTAGTACAAATGTTCCAGAAAACTGTCTCTGACAGTCAATCCATGTATGTTCTTGAACACAGGGGTATTACTGCCTTCACACGCAGTTCTAGTCAAATAGTTCTAGCACAAATGTACCAGAAAACTGTCTCTCAGTCAATCCATGTATGTTCTAGAACAATTTCAGAACGGTTCTACAACGTTTAATGGCACAATTTGTAGAACAATTGGTACTAAAGAAATCCAGAACATAACAGTTCTAGTAAATTCTAGAATTGTTCTAGTACAAAATGTTCAAGAACACTTTCAGAAAGGTTCTACCAATCCATGCCATTTCAGCGCTGTATATTGGATTGATTGATTATAGTTTAACGCGGTTTTTCAACAATTCTTCAGTGATGTCACGGCTTCCTGTCCTCCTATCCATTTGTTTCCTGGCTTTCTCACACCAGTACTCGGCACAACAGTCTTCCCAAGCAACTGGATTGGTGGAAGATGAATGACGCTACAATGTCATGATGATGACTTTTTTCAAAAGTTGGAAATAACTCTACTACATCGGAAGGGCATTTTCATGATTTTCAACCTTTTTTCAGTAACAATTCCTCCATTTCTAGAGATTTTCCATATCTTGAGCAGATGTTTTCAAAGTCGTCTGCTGCAGATGTGTTGTATGTGGTTAAGGTTTAAGTTATATTAATTTGCAATAAATGGAACACAGATCCAAAATCATTTTTAAAAATTCCTGTTAAAGTCAACAAAAGCAAGTTGGAAATCATAACAAAATGGTCTATTCACATATATTATTTAACCCTTTCCCTCATATAGACAGTTTTTGACGCCTCTGCAGCAAAAGGCTTTTTGAAAACATAGTGACAAAAGAAGAAATTGCACAATACATGCAATTTCTCCTTTTGCCACAATGTTTTCAACCTTTTGTCAATTATCCATTCAATTATGGAGATTTTCTATGTTTTGACAAAACATGTTTTAAGTCGTCTGCTGCAGAATTGTCGTATCAGGCAAAGGGTTAATAGTTGTTTGACCCATATCCATATACTGACGCATCTGCAGCAGACGACTTTTTTAAAAGTCGCAAAAAGACTAATTTCTCTTATTTAGCAATTTCCCGTTTGGTCACAATGTTTTCAACCCCTTTTTTTCGATAATGACACTCTCATATTGAGAGATTGTTCGTGCTGTTTGCCTATATGTATTCAGAATCCTTTACTGCAGATCTGTTATATGTGGAAAAGTGGCGACAGGCGACATGTGTCTTCTTTTGCAGCAGACGGCAAACGAAGATATTATGAGAAAGTGTAATCGCGATATCCTCTAATGTAGGTTGTATTTGCAATGCTTTAATAACCTGCAATTAATATCTTTATTTACCCGACATAAACGCATGTTGGCAATTCTGCAGCAGACGACACATGGAACCGTTTGTAAGTAAATTATGAAATTACTCATGGTGAGTATTTTTTCATTTCCACACACAATTTTCATTTCATTGTGAAAAATCAACAATAACATTTTGCAGAAGTTTTTTTCTACTCGTGTTTTCAAAGCAGACGACCTTATATATATATATAAGGCATATCATCTAAACGATTGAATCAAAATGTATACAAAAATATATTTTGTGAACAAATTCATGGCTTAACTTCAATTGCAAGGTGTAATTACATCTTTTAAACGCCTAAAACCTTTTCCTACATACAATAAAGCAGACGACTTTTGAAATCATGTAGGTGAAACTATTGTAAATCTTTTTAAATGAATATTTCAAAAGCAGTGCGGCAAAATGCTCATTTTCTGCGTTTTATCATAATGTGTTATAAATTCGACTGCTTCAAGCATGTACTGAACGTGGGAAAGACGTATCAAACGTATTTAACATGTAATATTCTCTCATGACCATCGAATTATATAAATTAAAACTTATTTAAGTGCTATTAAAAGTAGTAACGAAACACTACATCTATAATCCAAGCAAGGATGCTTATCTCAATGGTGCTCTTGGAAAAGTCAACCGTTAAGCATTTGTTAATAAGCTTAAAATCAAAATGGACTGATTGTTTGTATTTTTACGCCATTTCAACAATTGTTTTAGTTATATAACGGCGTTTCCTGTGTTAGTTACCAGTAGTACTACTGTTCCATTTATTCTGACACCAGCCAGTCAGTCGTAATGCTAACCCTGCAACCCTAAGCGCCAAGGTTGGCAGGCAATATTACCATGTTTAACGTCTTTGGAATCGATTTGGGATCGAGCCCGCTACCTCCCGCACCCGAGATAAACGTTCTTCCACTATATCACCGATGCGGTCGAAGACTAATTCAAGAAGCATTTGATATACAGTGTACATTTAGATAGCGCAGTGTTAGCACTGTGTGGAAGGTAAAAGCCAACCATTCAGTCTCATTGGCAATAGTTAGCTAATAAGTTAAAGAAGCATTGAAGTGAAGACGACATTACAAGTAGTGAGCATTTAGATTACATAAGTGTAGAGATGCAAATAAATCGTGTTCTACATGTGTTAGAAATACTCTTATGTTGCGTGTCGATGACTCCATTCCTTTTTTAAAACGCACTTTTGCATAACCTTGTTATCAATTAAAGATGACCGTTTTTTTTCACATAAGATATGCTAAACTCTTTTGCTGCCGAATTTATTAAATTCGACGCTTCCATGTTGACAATTGGACCATTCCATTTTCGTCCAACAGACAATTTGGTAGAAAATCAAGGTCTAAGTGTGGCAACCAATGCATGTTTCAGGAGAGACAGCTCGTAACAAGCCGTCTCTCCTGAAATCTGCATTGTTTGCAAAAGCCTGTAATTGCCTTTGGCAGCGAAATGGTTAAGTTAAATTTGACGAAAACATATTTGTAAAATTGGAAGCATATTTTTAATATATATATATATATATATACTCATTTAAAGTTATCTGCTGCTCTAGCATCAATAGCCAGGGGAAACAATCATGACATATGCACCATACAGGTAAAATATGACGTCTCTTAACTGCAACACAGGTTTCTACAGCTGATTTTGATTTGATAAGAACAAATTTTGTTAAAGAAATTAGCATTGTAATAAACAACAATAACAAGAAACCGGAAGTTCGGGTGCATTATGGGAGTCACGTGATTTATTATCTGTCAAAAAATACCTGTTGTTGTTTCTATATCGAGAACAGAAGAAACACATGGCGAGAGGAGTGAATAAATTAACTCAAATTTCCTGTTTTTACTCAGTGAACTTTGCAACATGGTTTAACTCACGGCGCTGGTGGAACTCGAAGCTGCATTCTAGGCAATTTAAAACGCTATCCCATATGCTGACTCAATTTGACGCATGTGCAGAACACGATTCTTTAAGATTTCATCTGCTGCGGATTGTTTCTATGTAGGTTAATATAATTCAATTCAATTCAATTCAATTCAAGTGTGCATGTGCAGAAAACGTTTGTTTAAAAAAAATCAAAAAGAAGGAATTGTTCATAATGAATAAATACTCATGTTCCGACATATGTTTTACTCTATTTTCAAGTGTATTTTCATTTTCATCCTGATTTTATAAAAATCATCTTCTGCAGATTATTGATATGTATGAAAGACGTTAGAACATTCTTCTTACATTGTTTATGATTCATTGTTTCATGTCACTTTCAACAATTATTGTTCATTTATACCACGGCGTTCCCTTGATAATTTACCAGTACTACTGGTCCATTTATCCTGTCACAAGACAGATAGTCATAATTCCATCCATGCAACCCTGAACGCCAAAGGTATTTGGCATGCCCCTGTCAGGGATAGAATCCACGACCTCAGCTGAGGCAGATGCACTACAACTATACTACCGAGGCGGACGCTCTGGCAATACACCACCGATGCTATCTTTCTAAATTGTGTGAACATACACTGACTTGCTGCATAAAGGGGCCGGGGAAATATTCGGTTGTAATCAGTAAATATACTCAATTATAAATCTGTATCGAAATTAAAATGTCGAATCCCCATGCACTCCACCAACAAATGTATTTTATACGTTTGCAATCATAAGAACTCTAGATAGACTTATTTTTACTTCAAGTAGAAGAAGATTCCGAAAAATAGAATTTCAAGTTGAATCTATGATAAGAACTTAAAGATGTGTTATAACCCTTTCGCTGCCAAAGGCAATTAAAGTGTTTTGCAAACAATGCAGATTCAGACGAAATAGCTCGTTAGGGGGCTTTCTCGCCTGAAATCTACTTTAGTGTCACTAAGACAATATATCTTACTGTCAAATGTCCTTAAATCTACTTTAGTGTCACTAAGACAATATATCTTACTGTCAAATGTCCTTAAATCTACTTTAGTGCCACTAAGACAATATATCTTACTGTCAAATGTCCTTAAATCTATTTTAGTGCCACTAAGACAATATATCTTACTATCAAATGTCCTGAAATCTACTTTACTACCACTAAGACAATATATCTTACTGTCAAATGTCCTGAAATCTACTTTAGTGCCACTAAGACAATATATATTACTGTCAAATGTCCTGAAATCTATTTTAGTGCCACTAAGACAATATATTTTACTGTCAAATGTCCTGAAATCTACTTTAGTGCCACTAAGACAATATATCTTACTGTCAAATGTCCTGAAATCTACTTTAGTGCCACTAAGACAATATATCTTACTGTCAAATGTCCTGTTGAAAAGAAGTGGTCCAATTGTCAGCATGGACGATTCCACTTGATGAAATTCGACAGAGAAAGTTTAAACAAAGATTAGTTTAACCAGTTAATTATTAATTTAGTTTAGGAGTTTTAGCCCAAACGTTCTGAAGATTTGTTGAACGCGTGATTATTATACTGATTTCGAAACGAATAATGTCTTAATTGGCACAAGGGGAATTTAAAGGTGTTTCATTCCATATAGCAGGGGAATCTGCAATTTCCGAGTGGTTAGCGTAGGGGACTTTGGACCGGGTGTCTTTTTTACAATCCCCATTCGCGGAGCTCATGGTAGAGTTCCCTTTGGCAAAGCACAATGTCTAGGCTCGTACTGTTTTGTATATTCTGTGTTAACCAATGGAGCATATATAAGTGAACTGTCGCCGGCTACCGAAAGACCTTATTTAACTTGTGTATGCTAACTTTCGCGCACCAGTACTTCCAATGCAACAGTCTACCTTCCGACATAGACTATTTTGCCTATTAGTGGTAGACGATTGAAGTTAGTTTATTAATCAACCGTTTTGGTTGGACGTGCCGAAACAGTTGTTACGTGCTTTCGTACAGAGTACGAAAATGCCAAATAAACTATGTACAAACATACGTGTCATATTACTTTTTGCAAGTGTACTCGTTAGCCCTGTTACAGTTGACATTTGCTGTGAAGACCTAGCAGTCGAAAACATGCTAATTGCGGTATAGAGTGTTAAATGAAGAATTCAATTCAGTTAAATATATTTTCAAATCCCACACCCGACAAGTTGTATACGACCGGAATGATTGTCATACCATTAAGTCAGGTCAAATGCTCAAGGTAAAGGTCGTTACCTTTTGTCCGGCATACACTGTCCTGACCTTTAAACGTGATACTTTCAAACAAGTCACCAACGTTACTTTTGACTCGATGTTGCCACATGACCTTGATTCAAGTTCAAGGTCACAAGCATTACTGTTGCTTAATTTTAGTCTGACATTTAATGATCTAATCCTTGTTCATAAACGACTAATACTCATGCGACACTTAATCGCTTATCAATTACCATGACCTTGACCAAAAGCAATATGTTGATAGTCAAGGTCACATAACGTACAAGTTCTAATTGTTGCCTAGGCTCATAGTTTGTTTTCCTTCATTGTACAATGAAATTGTGATTTCAGCGACTTCAGCCCTGATTGTGCCGTTTCAGTGTTACCAATGTCCATTCAGCCATTCATCATCTAGCCGCTTTCTATCTAGCTTATTTATGTACAAAGCTGTTCTAGGATGGACATTGATATTATACCATCATGTGCGTAAAGCGGGTTTAAAGGTTTGAGCCGTCCCGCGAGAAAACCAACATAATGGCATCTGCGAAATATATCGACCAGATCAACCTCCGCTATCCGTGCAGACTGAACCGGACCGACACATTCCGCCTCAGGGTAATGATTTCTGAGACAGAAAATCCACAGGAGAAAAAACGTGTATGGCTGGGTTAGCCTGCGCGGCATGCTTAGCCGGATCAGGGTCGACATTTTACGTAGAGTCCATAATGTTGGTTTTCTCGCGAAACGGCTCATTTATGATTATGGTTGTATAACATTGAACTTCAATGACGAAAGCGTCCTGACTTTGGGATTTTCCACACAAACGGCGCTATTACTGGTTAAGTCTCCAGGAAGCAGACATCGAGCGTGATTTATATAAGCTTAAAGCTTGTTTCGCAATCGATGTAAAATAAATAAGTTTAAACTAATGACGAAAGCTGACTATATTTGCGCAGGTTGCGGAGTCCACACCGGTCACAAAGCCCTATGGTTTTCTCACTGAACGGCCGGATTGTTAAATTGTCAAATGCATTCATACACATATGCTGGTGGATTGTATATGAGCCCCAACAGTATGGACTCTGCTTAAAGGGTCGACCCTAATCCACCTAAGCACACCGTGCAAGCTAAAACCCGGACAGACACGTTTCATCTCCTGTGGATTTTTTCTGTTTCGGGAATAATTACTCTATACCTCTATCCCGGAATGTGTCGACCCGGATCAGTCTGCGCGGCTGGTCTGGTCGATACATTACGCAGATGCCATAATGTTGGTTTTCTCGCGGGACGACTCATATCTGTTTTGCATACTAGAAACCATCTATATATCTCTAACTTCTATCGGTGTTGTGCGTTGTGTTGATAGTCAGTAACATCGTGTACAATAACATCCGCTCTAAGAGATACATTTCTGATCCTGAAATGTCAAACGTTAGACTTCATCATTTCGTCAGCTCAGTGTAAACTTGTTCTGCCAGGGATCAGAGCCAGATGAACCTTATAATGGGAGACATTAGTGATAATTATATTATCTCCCTTGTCAGATCAAGACCAAGGAAGACCAAATAGTAGTTTGG
>JAUELF010242785.1:0-12460 GCA_031471495.1 Clinocardium nuttallii | reverse complement strand
TCAATAACAATTATAGGGCCGCCGCGGCGACCGTGGGGTCTAACTATTTACAGCCAATAACAATTATAGGGCCGCCGCGGCGACCGTGGGGTCTAACTATCTACTGTCAATAAGAATTATTGGGCCGCCACGGCGACCGTGGGGTCTAACTATCTACTGTCAATAACAAATTATAGGGCCGCCACGGCGACCGTGGGGTCTAACTATCTACTGTCAATAACAATTATAGGGCCGCCGCGGCGACCTTGGGGTCTAACTATCTACTGTCAATAACAATTATAGGGCCGCCGCAGCGTTCCCACGCTCATATACTAAGCAGTCACATATTTAAAGGTAGTCACACGGCGTATTTTGAATTTGTAGAGACAGAAAACCTGCGGCTGTCGTACGTCCTTTGAAGTGATGACGCACGGTAGCATAAGGGCGTCACTGTGACGGCCGTAGGTTTTTGACAATAACCAAGGCAGACGCAAGGCAGTCGCAATAGTTAAATAACTGGTGTATATACCTGCTCAGGGTGTGCCACGTACCTCAAGGCTACCCTAGGGCGCCCGTGGAATTCCTGCGGTCGCCGAAATTTGTTGGCCCGCAAAAGTCAATTGTTATACGTCAGATCCTAGGGCAGCCGAACGGCAAACGCAAGGCCACCGTACGCCAGACGTATTGTCGCCGTGAAACCGCTCTACGGCATGGCTACGGCATGTCTAATTTCTACGGCTAACCTAGAATTGAAAACAGTTATAACTCCGCGCTTTAATCCCACGGCGACCCCTTCGGCCTGTTAAATATAGGGATACTCTCTATGGTGACTCTGAGGCCACCGCAGATCGTTTTCAGGGGGCATATGGCCGCTATATCCTAGCCGTAGAGCAAATTTGATTGAGGCATAACGCGAAGTAGTGTTTTTTTAAAATTCACCTATACTGTGTGCCCAGTATTTTGCGTTCAATTCCTACATAATATAATATATTGACATAACAAAGTGCCATCGTAAAGTATTCTTGTTATGTATGTCCACATATCCAAATGTAATCTGCCGTTAGCCCCTTGCTGTCAGCACTTTCAGCAGTTTGATTTCTTACACAGACGCCAAATGTTATCTGCAGTTAGTAGCTTGCTGCTGCACTTTCAGTACTTTGATTTCTTACACACAAGATGTCCAAATGTAATCTGCAGTTTGCCTTTTGCTTCAGCACATTCAGTACTTTGATTTCTTATACAGATGTCGGGTCCGTGGTTTTGTATGACTTTAACTGCACCAGTACAGTTGGTATGAGCTACACTTTGACACAGTATCCGGCCAACACATTCAGCGTGTCATACGTGCAGGATGGTATTCCTTCCGTTATATTAAACAGTAAGTTAAACCTATATCACATGTACCCATGATGTTTTTGTTTTTATTCACAATATAACGATTTATTTAGCCTATTTCATAATGACAAGGAATAGTTATTGCATTTACTGCTGGAACCTTTGTAGTGAAGCATGTGTCCCGCATCAAGTCAGGTCAGCCGGCACATTATTCTGTCCCACAAGTGTAAATCCAGATTAGCTGGCACATTTATTACGTTTTACCAGGCTTTATATTGTTGGCTGCTCAATACACCATAGTAAAACTGTGGATACGTTATAGCGTCGGCCTCTCGTACAAAAGGTACTGGGTTCGAGTCCCATATGAGCACGTTCTGACCTTGGGACATTTCCACACAAATGGTGTGAGTTCTGGTTTAGTCTCAATGAAGCGAACATCGAGTGTGACTATTATAAGCTGAAAACTTGTTTCGCATTCGATATTAAAAAACTATGTTTGAACTCATCGATATCAGCTCATACTGGACAAATTATCATTTTGCCTCAAAGTTCTATTCAATCATTATTATTGTTTTTGTTCTGTTTTCAGCACCTGTTTATAAACTCAAGTTTTATTCCCTCAGTGTGTTTATTACAAATGGACTTGATGAACAAACGCTGGATTTCAAAGTGACTGTTCAGTTTGAAACATGCGGTATCTCTAGTGGTAGAGGTATACGTCTTACTCCGGATCTTTGGTTTATTGTTTCTAGTTTTATTTGTGTTTTCTTTTTTCTACAACTTACATAGTTTTCACTTCCTTTATGAAAGAATTGTTATATATTGATTGATAAATGGTTTTATAGTGACATATCTCCCTTTCAGAGATTGCTATTTGAAAAGTGCACGGATTATCATCTCATGTATACATACATCTACGTATCAAATGTAGTAAAGTGGTCCGTCCCATATATATACTCTATCAAGCTATATGCTTGTTTAAGGGAATACTAATGCTGCCTTGCCATTGAGGTAGTTTTTTAGAAGCATAGTAAAGTGTTTGCCTCCGGGACAAGAGTTTCCGAGTTCGAGCCACATATTGTCATGGAGGCCACCATGTTGCAAGCTCTATAAGGGTAAATAGATTTTTCTGAGATTAGGGATCATTTACTTTAAAGTTGATAATTCATTGAAATAACAAATTTCTTTTGAGAATGATGAGTTGTGTTTTGCCTTATCTTCATTGAATATTTATTTCTTACAACGCATTGTAAAAGCCATCTATCCATTTGCTCTAGCGGCTATTTCAAGCTGCAAAACTTTTTGCCAAACACATCTTACACACTATATCTTGGGTAAAGACCTTGACTTTTGTATTAATGTTTCAATAGTCTTATCCTTTCAAAATCGCACCACGTTTGTAGAGGAAGACTTTGAACACATCTTGGCAAAATTAAGGAAATCCTCTTACCGAAAAGACTTGAAACGTTATGGTAAATGGATAAATTGCTCAATATGTATTAGTTGTGTCAAATGCGACTAGCAGGTGATAATGTGGTTACAATGTGGCTATTGCTAAATATATAGTGTCTGAGATAAGAACATATATGTTTGCAGCAGACAACTTAATAAAACAACAAAGCAAAAGTAAGAGAATATCTCTATTAAAAGTACATGTATTAATGAATTGTTCAATAAAGTTGCAAAGATTGGTGCAAGGAGAAATTAACCATTTTTTACAATGCACGCAGATGTGTCTGTATGTACAAAATGCTTAAACTCTTGTCATAGGTATTAACCAATCTCTTTTAAACGAGAGCTAAACATCATTGATGAAGCAACCACTTGTATATATCTCATTTAAACCAGAGCTAAACATCATTGATGAAGCAACCAATTGTATATATCTCCTGACCGCCTGTTACAGGTCGTCTCACATTGACATGTTCGTCACCCAATCGAATTCTCGACTACATAAGCGTACAATATCAGCAGGGGATTAGTTGATCGGGGTTTAACGCCGTTTTCAACAATTTTTGAGTCATATCACGTCGACCAGTTCATCTAATCATGTGTTTCCTAGCTTTCTCACATCAGCACTCAACACAACATTCTTTCCAAGCAACTAGCTTCTTTTCAACATATACTGTAATCCCATTGGTGAAAGACGAATCACGCTTGTCACAGTGACTTTTGTCAAACGTCGGAAAGAATCTTGGCCGAGCTGGGGTTCGAACTCACAACCCCTGGATTTCAGCTCTAGTCGCTACGTTTGAGCTACCGGGGCTGGCTATCAGCAGGGGAGAAAACCTTTATAAATAGCCGGGATAGACGGGGATTGTATACGACATTGTATTATGATTGTATAAACTATTTAAATGTAAAGGGTCATTCCGATTATAGCTTTTTTGCAGTGTTGTCAGATCTAATATACGTACTGCGTATTACTTAGGTCTGATCACAAATGGGCTTGGGGCCTAAGCTATTGACAAAATTGTTTTTTAAAACAATCGCCATGTATTTGTGGTTATGTGCATGAGCAATGAAAGCTTCCTCTATGGGGAACACTTATTTATGCTTTTACATTTACAAATCAAAAGTAATGTGTGTACTTCACCATTTTCGAAAAATGCATTGTATATACTCCAACCATGTTTAGTTCACCTGTTAACAAAATGTTCAGGATGGACGATGTGATTATTCCTTGTCTGATGCCTGTCACCCGTCTCTCGTCGCTTTTCCTTCCTCGTTTACCTACATACAATTTTACCAATGAATCAATTTCTCAAAATCATTCCAAAGGGAACTTTTACCAACGTTTTCAAAACTGTCTTGCTCCACTTTACAAAATAGTCACCAGCACTAAAAATGGCAAAGAA
Source organism: Clinocardium nuttallii (assembly GCA_031471495.1). Lineage (NCBI taxonomy): Eukaryota > Metazoa > Mollusca > Bivalvia > Cardiida > Cardiidae > Clinocardium > Clinocardium nuttallii. The sequence continues at coordinate 8,288 of JAUELF010242785.1, read as the reverse complement.
AATTTCCTCCTAAACCACCTACCACATTTTAAAAGTAAATGTACCTAATGTAACCATACACCTAGAATGTTAAAATCGCTTTGCTACGCTAAACAATACTAGGCAAAGGTTTAAAATAAAAATTCTCCAAAACCACTTATAAAAATAATGTATCACATATGATCCTTATGTGGCCCTCCAGCAAATTTGTTCAAACAATTCGGTGTCACTTAACAAGATGGCTGCGATAATTAAGAAATAGGACATTCTTTAATTGACTTCTTTTTTCCATACAACTAGTTGAAAGATGAAAATAATTGTCCAAACAATTTATTTCCACATCACAAGATGACCGCAAGAACTAAACACAAAAAAAACATTTTCCGACTAATGATAAACCTGCTGCAGTCCACTGTGAATACTTCTTGACCGAAATATACAAATTACAAAGTAGTGAATAAAGTTGTAAACAGTGTGGCAAAAGGAAAAATTCTTCCTTGACCCTTTCACACTTGTAGACGCGTACTGACGCATCTGCATCAGACGACTATTGAAATCATCGAGGCAAAAGAAGAAACTGATCATGAAGAGCAATTTCTCCTTATGCCACTGTGTTTTCAACTGTCCCTTCTCTTTATTTACCATACTGTTGCCCCTTTTTTGCAGTAGATTTGCTGTATGTTGGAAAGGGAGGTTAAGTACAAGAACAGATATCAGGTGAGCGATACCAGACCATTGTGATCCTATGTATTAGTTTTTCTATTTCCTTAAATTGTTTGACATAATTATACTTTTTTATATATACATGTATATAAATTGACAAGACAATGCACTTGTACAAGTCATAATCAATTGTCTTGTTATGTTTGCCTGTTTCTATTCAGTGTTCCACTTTCGCCATAGTTACGAGTCTTACTTTGATAATTTTAAAAGTTTGAATTAATTGTTGAATAACTTAATCTTTGTGTAACATTTATGTATATTTGTAGACCAGTTCCATCGTGTAGATGCATCCGCAGCAGACACTTCTTTGGAAACTTTTAACAATGGAGAAAATTGCTAATGATGAGCATATTCTCATTTTGCTACAATGTTTTTAACTCTATTAAACACTAAGATATGTTCCATATTGTTGTCAAGTTTGTTTTCCGCTTCAGTATTTGGCCAACGTTATGTTTCTAACTGAGAGCAGAGCTTTGGTAATATTAAAAGCTTGAATTAATTGTAGCATTATTGGATAGTTTGCTCACATCTCTGTACAATTGTTCTCAGTTTTAACCCTTTCCAATCAGTACGAGAGGTGATCTAGAAGTAATAGGACTTTATGATTTTATGATTTAGAAACGTATTAAACTTGTCGAAAATAAACATGATTTTATCAAAATTCCGGACTTTTTTACGTACATGACAACTTTTTGATTCATTGGTTCTAAATAGAATATCTGTGAGATTATGAAAATGCTTAAAATCATGGAATGATTATGTCATTCTGACGTAGCAGTTTGAAGCTAAACACGTTAATTAATAGTTTAATAACATTTAAAGCAGCACATGTTTTGTGTCATCTTTTCGAGTAGCCATTACTCCAAGGCATTCCATATAAACTGTTCACACCAATGCGTTACATGTGTAACAAATGACAAAACTTATGGTAAAAAACGACACTTGCACTGGTTTTTTTCAACGTCAGAACTGGCTCTCTTGCAAGTAACCAACTGATGTCTCGCCTTCAGCCACGTACATTGTTTTATTTATACACCACTAGTGACTGCTTGATTCCTGGTAAACTCTACTTAATTATCATTTCCAAAGATTATTTTGATTTTTGTCTACGTTCTGATATAACTTACTAAATGCATGTAGCAATTTTTTAATTTGTTCCTTTGCCATCATTGTGTACGTTACGTTCTTGCATGTTGCTAAGCAACATTTCTATTATGATTGTAGTCAGGGAACAACAACATTAAACTTCAATAACTAGAACAACATAACAAAAAAGTCACGCAAATTTTCTTTTTCTTCTGTCTGTGTATAATTGATATGTACACAGTTTAAACTGGTATGTTCATGTACAACTACGGTGTTTCCCGCCTATGCATCACCTGGTTTCTATGACAACGATTTATAACTAAACTAAGGATAATATTAATAATATTAAGTCCACATAAAGTGGAGTAAATTCAAACATACATAACGGTATAAATGTCATCAAGGTGTATCAAATAATACAAAAGTTACTAAGAAAGTCCTATTTCTTTAAGATTACTCCTAGTATAATGCATATTAACATCTACAGCAGACATCTTTCAAAAACACTGCAGCAATATGAGAAATTGTTCATGATGAGCATGTTCTACTTTGCCACAGGTTTTTTTTCAACAACGTTCAAATATTATGAAACTTAAATTTATAGAGATTTTCTGTTGTTATATTTAGCCTTCTGATCGTTTCAAAGTTGATGATTTGTTATATGAGAGAAAAAGGGTTAAAATGACACTTGTTTTGTAATGAAATTATATATTTTTAACTCATACATTTGTTTGAAAAATATTTGTGACAATTTATGAGATTGTATAATTATATTTTAATTTGTTTATCCATTAATTACTGTTGACATTATTATTTCTCCTGCCTGTAAGCCTTCTTCGAACTGGAATATCAGGGTTCTCGCAAACAAAAACAATGCAGCAGTAATATGTATCGTTCCAAAGTTATAAAAATACTTCTACAGCTTTTCACAAAAATGGTTATGTCACTTAAACTCTGATATAGTGGGCCCGGCCGGGTAGCTCAGTTGGTAGCGCATCTGACTCGTGATCTGGAGGTCACGGGTTCGATACCCGGTTAAGGCGAACATTCTTTCGGGCGATTTTTCCCATTGCCTCTCACCTCTGATTTATGTGAGAAAGTAGTCAGTGGCTTCGAAAGAATGTTGTGTAAGTACTGGTGTGGGAAAACATGGGTAGGTGCACTGACCGCCGTGATATGACCAAAGCTGTTGAAAGCGGCGTTAAACTCCAAACAAACAAACACACTGATATAGGGGACTTGGCAATCTCATTAAAACCTGACCAAGTTTTCACTGCAGAAGCATACGCTTGTACTGACGACTGCCTATATCATAGATCATCTCAGATTGGTCTTTACATCAACCAATCAAATTGTCGCCTACAAGATCGACACCAACCAATCAAATTGTCGCATACAAGATCGACACCAACCAATCAAATTGTCGCCTACAATATCGACACCAACCAATCAAATTGTCGCATACAACATCGACACCAACCAATCAAATTGTCGCATACAAGATCGACACCAACCAATCAAATTGTCGCCAACAAAATCGACAACCAATCAAATTGTTACCTACAAAATCGACACCAACCAATCAAATTGTCGCCTACAAGATCGACACCACCATCAAATTGTCGCAAACAACACCGTAAGGTTTCAACAGGGGAGTTAACCAAAACAGTGTTAACAGTTTAATAGTCTCCAGCTGCACCACATGACGGCATGCCAAGGTGTACCATGTGGTGGTAAGTAGTATTGTGATGCCATGTCATTCTGTTTTCTCACGCATAAGTTCAATAAACGCCGAACGACTGACACTTTAGAAATTATATGTAACCATAGTGTGGCTTGTGTTCATGAAATTGACCGGGCATGCATATCTTCATATGTGTCACTACTGCATTACTACGCCAAACTTCTTGGTATCAACCATAAATCAAGGTATATAATAGAACAACAACATTTGAAAATGACAGAAGACAAAAAATAAAACAGTTCAATCATCTAATTGCATTCGATTTATTTATTTATTTCCATAAAAAACAATATAATATCACTTGTACATTAAATCATGTTTGTCATGGGAAAAAATCTGCTGCTGAAAGAAAGTCAGTATACTTCACCCGTTTAACACAAACAACAATTCTGCAGCAGACAACTGAAAAATATATCCAAAAATATAGCAACTCTTTAAAATTAAAGATTATATAGTAGCTACGTCTATTAAGTTAGAAACACTGTGGCTCCAATAAGTGCATTTGTTTCTTAACGCTTTCACCTTTGGCGACAATGTTTTCAAAAGTCGTCTGCTGCTATTGCGTCAAAATGTGTCTGCAGGTGGGAAAGGATTAATCAAAATGTTTTCAAAAGATGTCTGCTGCAGATGCATATTCATGTGGGAAAGGGTTAAGTTCAAAACCTCTTTCCTAAATACAATCAAACACTTTCACTATCATGTGTACGATTCTTTTCAAATGAACAAGATCTGTGACAGTGACAGAATTAAGTAAAAGTGTATAAACAGGATGAAATGCAGTTTGAGGAAATATGTAAACGGCTGTGTTGGTCATGAGAACTTAGTTAACATTGTGGCAAACTTGAGTAATTTCACCTTGTGTCACAACGTTTTCAACTCTATTCAATTAATAATTATACACCTTCATTTATAAAGATTTTTCATATTTTGGCATGATGTATTTTAAGGCGCCTGCTGCAGACCTTTTGTATGTGAGAAAGAGTTTCAATTAACTGCTTAAAAGTAAATACTCCATCTTACATGGAACAGTGCATACACCTGCTTTAAATAGCTATTGTGGTAGAGGGTCACTTACTAATCATTCACATATACTTATTTGAAAATTGGTCATGTCAGTGGAAGTGACTTTCTTAAATGTCTGCTTGATTTGACTTTTGGTTACCATAGTTACTTAAGTTCTGCATAAATGTGAGATACATTCATACAGTACGTTGTTTTCTGTGGATAAGCTTTATATAAGGGGAAAATATTAACACATAAATATGGCAGAAGAAATATCAAGTTATATTACAAACACATAGACTAAATGAGTGGTGCTCTGAGAAAGGCCAACTATAGGGCGTTTGTGATCAGTATAGATACAGATAAGCCCCAGAATCCTCTCATTGAAGACTTGAACACATTTCTGACAATTGTTATATAAATTAGCATGAATGAACAAACTGGTCATTATACACACTATGCTATGTCCCAAATACACTTAGGTTGGTTTTCCTGGAGTGCCACTCATTGAAATCCTTTCCTTTAAACCGACGCAGTTTGACAGACCTGCAACACACGACTTTTGAAAACATTGTAGTAAGTTGATAGGAATTTCTCCTTTTTCCAAACAATGTTTTCAACTCTTTTCAATTATTACATTTCCATTCAAAGAGGTTTTTTTAATACTTTCGAATGCGCGTCTGATACAGGTTTGTCGTATGTGGGAAAGGTTTTAATATAAACACAAGTTATCAGCTAAGAATAGCCTTGTCAAGATTATCATCATCGGTAGTAGTATCATCGTAATCGTCGTATTCGTCGTAATAATCCTCGGTACAGGTTCGACAACATCGAGTTCCAAAATTAGTATGGTGGCACATCTTCATTATCTTTATAACGCTACAGTATTCACTTTCATCTTCACAACCTGTTAAATCGAATAACCTCACTGAGCCGTCCCGCGAGAAAACCAACAGTATCCCTTCTGCGCAATGTATTGATCCAGATCAGCCTGCGCAGACTGCGCAGACTGATCCTGTCCGACACATTCCGGCTCAGAGGATATAGAGTAATGATTTTTTGAAACAGAAAATCCACAGGAGGCGAACAGTGTGTATCCGGGTAAGCTTGCGTGAAATGTTCAGGCTGATCCGGATCGATATGTTGGTTTTCTCGTGGGACCGGATCATGTTCCAAGATTCAAATTTATTCAAATTTCACAAAGAATAGCATAGACTCATGAGGTAAGTAAAGCATAGAGCAGTAAAATATACAAAATAATACAACAAAACATTGGTATATGTTCTCATATGTACAGTTTCATGTTTACAATTCATTGCAAATGTACATGCGTGTGTGTATGTTTGTACCAATCTGTTTGCTGCCAACACGCAGGCAAGACACGAGATGCAAAGGTGAATTATATATACTGGCACATAGTAGAATATGAAACATAACAACAATATTGAGTACACACTTTATATATCAAACTGTAATCATAGTTACCATATTCATCAAGGAATATGGTATTTAATCAAAACATTTCTTCGACTTTATAATATGTAAGTACATGAACTGTAGAACTACGATTCATTCATCAGCTACAGATGACATATTTTGAAAACATTGTGGGAAAAGGAGAAATTTGCACAAAATGATAAATAATTCTCACCTTTTCCCTAAAATGTTTTCAAAACTGTATCAAAACCATACTTCAAAAAGTATGGGGGGGGCAATTTAGAAATTGATATACTCAACTTATCAAGAGTTCTGAAAAGGGTAAACTATATTCAAACACAAGAGATGTTTGTCAAACATAACTTCCCTTTTGTGTACAAGGTCACTGTGACCTTGACCTTTAACATATGACCTCAAAGCAAAATATGGGGCATCAACTGGTCATGCTCAACCTTCATGCATAATTTGAGTACTGTAAGTCCGAGCAATACCCAGTTTATAATCACAAACGCTTTGCTTTACGGACTGACATGTGCAAAGCAACGAACCCCCTCTTTGTCTTAGAAGGGTGGGGGTGGTGGTGTGGTGTGGGGGGATATAAAGCAAACAACTTACTAGTTGTGTCCATGTCCTGGCATGGAGGTCCTTTACAATTCCTAGTGGTTTTTGGAGGTTCTAGTATATCACAGCTACCTTGAGGTGCAAGTTTACCAGTATTAGACCATTGACATGTCAACATACGATACCTGCTACCTTTCTCACCACATTCAGCCATGCACTGAAATAAAAAGGCTTGATTTGTTTAGTTAATTCTAGTTTTAAAACATATGTTTCGTTTCCAAATTAGTTCAGTTATATCATGACAACAGTTCACTCATTCATGTTCCCTGGGTAAACAAACCGTTACTGTATTAGGAAATGTGCCTTGAGCAAATGACCGCCACGACTTGGGATTAAAACTTGGGCGCCCAATTCAAAATCACTTACAGCGGATTTCTAGAAGACTTCAAAGAAATGCATGAATGTGTAATACATGCTAATATGTTGATCAGAAACACCATGTTAGACATACGACAAAAGCTATACAAATATGTTCTCTGCAAAGGCAGGCGACACAGAAATGGTTCAAATATAATCGTCTGTTGTAGATCTGTTGCAATGAAGACAAGAGTGTTCGAAGGTACCTATGTGGCTCCTGCCAATAATTCATCCAATAAAAGTTTGACAGACAATGGAGAAGTGATCCCTCTGCGTCACACATGGAAAGCAGCCATTTAATCTGATCGTGAGTAAATAATGACTGGATTTTATCTAATCATGAGTAAATAATGACTGGATTTTATCTAATCATGAGTAAATAACGACTGGATTTTATCTGATCATAAATAAACTATGACTTTGACTGGATATTATCTGATCATAAGAAAACTATGTCTGGTTTTTGTCTGATTATAAGTAAACTATGTCTGGTTTTGTCTGATCATGAGTAAACTATGTCTGGATTTTATCTATGTCTGGATTGTATCTAATCATAAGTAAACTATCTCTATGTCTGGATTGTATCTGATCATAAGTAAACTATGTCTGGATTGAATCTGATCACAAGTAAACTATGTCTGCATTGTATCTGACCATAAGTAAACTATGTCTAAATTGTATCTGACCATAAGTAAACTATCTCTATGTCTGGATTGTATCTGATCATAAGTAAACTATGTCTGGATTGGATCTGATCACAAGTAAACTATGTCTGCATTGTATCTGACCATAAGTAAGCTATGTCTGGATTGTATCTGATCATAAGTAACTATGGCTGGATTGTATCTGACCATACGTAAACTATGTCTAGATTGTATCTGACCATAAGTAAACTATGTCTGGATTTTATCTGATCATAGGTAAACTATCTCTATGTCTGGATTGTATCTGACCATAAGGAAGTAAGCTATGTCTAGATTTTATCTGATCATAAATAAGCTATGTCTAGATTTTATCTGAGCATAAGTAACTCTGGATTGTATCTGAGCATAAGTTAACTGTATGTATTTCATCTGATCCCCTGTACCCTATGTATGGATTGTATCTGATTATAATAACACTATAACTGGATTTTATCTAATCATAAATCAGATGTATGGATTTATTTTGATCCCCTGTACCCTATGTATGGATTGTATCTGATTATAATAACACTATAACTGGATTTTATCTAATCATAAATCAGATGTATGGATTTATTTTGATCCCCTGTACCCTATGTATGGATTGTATCTGATTATAATAACACTATAACTGGATTTTATCTAATCATAAATCA
>JAUELF010242774.1:0-12461 GCA_031471495.1 Clinocardium nuttallii | reverse complement strand
CGAGTCAAAATAAAGAAACTGCAAATACCTAAAACATCGGATTATTTATTTCATGTTAGATGTTTCATAACTTAGTGTTTTTAAACAACCACAATTGTAATATGTTCAAAACATTTAAAAGAAATTCTTTCTATTAATAATTCATCCTCCCGTGTGATTTCTGAAAAGCTATTAAAAATATAAAAGTATAAAGTCAAACACAGGAACGCCAGCTCTTATTTTTCTGAAATTAGTGAATAATCATTAAAGCAAGAGTTATGTGTCTTTGATTAGCCATATGTTTTGTTCCTAGGAATATAAGATCTAAGTTTTTCTTTTGAAAATGTTGAAGGTTTTTGAGTCATTGGCAAGGTTAAACTGTTGTATGAATTACTAATTGCAAAAATGATCATTACTAAATACTAATTTAAGCCAGAGTTATGTGACTGGTATAAACATGCGTATTATTTCTAGGAACATGTTTATCAAGTTACATTTGCATATATGAAACTGTTTTTGAGTTATGATTATTATTGTTTTGATTGGGGTTTAACGCCGTTTTTAACTTTTGAGTTATGAGGTAAGGTTTATGTTTTGTAGTTGCGACGCAGACGACGAATCGACGTTATCATCACAGGGCGACTTTCTTTCTTCTATAAACAGACGAGCTAGTAATTGCCTTTTAGTATTTGACGACTAATAAGCCCATTATAATATAATAATACATTTGCGACCGGTGTAGATCTAAATCAGCCAGCACTCTGATCTGACTCTTTAAAACTGTTCGCTTATTAGTCAAAAAAGGAATTGAAATGCGCCATTGGTATTACAAATTGTCTGATACTGACCTAATATTCTACTAAAATGCTGACATGATAAGAATATATTTAAATAAATTTGGATCGTGTACCAGAACAAAATTCCTTTGATTATGATTTTCATTACAATACAACTATAACTATTTCTCATTCTTCTGGGCTAATTATGCTAAGTTCTCAATGTCGTGCGATCCGTTACGAACGCCACGATAGGCCATTCGTAGATGATCCTGGAACTTCTCCTAAATGTAAGGTTTGGATACGATGTCATGCAAGTCGATACGTTCTGGTACGATTTGATGCGCTTGAATGCGAGATGGTCACGATTGATCAATTTCAGGTGACACGATCTGTCAAGATATGGTCTCCCGTTCAGATAGATCAAATACCTTCCGATTGGATTGTCCCGATTGAGCCCACGATTTGGTCTCGATGTGACACGATTATCACTATCTGATATGTGTAGGTACGTTCGGATACATTCCGATACGTTCATAACGTAACGACGATTTGAGCTACGATTGGACCCTACGGATATATATACAGCCCGACTGACCATGGAGTTCATTGTTTATTGAACTTATATAGAGTAAGCACTACAACCCACAACCATTGATGATGGCAGGAGTTGAAGATGGTGACAACGTCACATTTGCAGTATTACTGTATGCTTACATTATCGCCAGAGGGGAAGAAGACTAGCAGCAGTCAGACCAGCCACAACCCCAACCACAAAGGGCCAGGAGAGCTGCAGTCAGGCAGTTCTGGGTGCGACCATGGCTCACAGAGGATAGGAGATAACGGAATGGCCAGTTCTCCATCCTCCTCGACACGCAATTGAGGCTGCAATAACCAGTAGCAGTACACAAGGTTAACACAACAGCTCTTCGATGAAGTGGTACCGAGGATGGCTCCAGCAATCGAGAGGGAACGCACCAGTTACACGCAACCCCTCTCACCTAGACTGAAACTGGCAGTGACACTGAGGCACCTTGCCACTGGAGACAACTATTGGTGTATGCCTTCACGTGTGAAGTGTCCATCATCTTAGAGGTGGTTCCAGAAGTGTGCCAACCAATTGTGTAAGCGTACACAGATGATGTGTTTAGCCTACCTGTGACCCCTGAAGCCTGGACAGCCGTAGCTAACCAGTTTGAGCAGAGATCGAACATCCCCAACACCATTGATGGCAAATGCATTGCTATCTAGAAGCCACCCACCACTGGCAGCATGTACTACACTTACAAGGGCTTCTTTTCGATACAACTCTTGGCTCTGGTGGATGCAGATTACAAGTTTATGTGGACCGAGCTTGGTGGAAAAGGACACATTTAAGATGCTCAGATATTTGGCGACTCTGATCTGTTCAACTGCCTGGGAGAGGAAGCTCTAGGACTCCACAACCAACCCTGCCTTCTGACTGCAAGCCCTGATGCCACCAGTTAGGCTCAGAGGTGGAACAGTCTGTACCTTTCCCTTCTTGCATCTGGTGACCTTTGGTGGTATCTCTAAAATGCTCCAAAATTATTAGCAAAAGCAATTTGTCAGTAAAGATGTGTTCTCTTCAAGTGTAGATCTTGACAGGAATATATATGGGCGCGAACACTCGTAACAGATCGTGAACGTCCGTGAAAAAGCGTGACTTCTCGTATCTACTCGCATATATTCGTATAAACTCGTATCTGCTCGTGAGTTATTTGTGTCAGGTCGTGAGCAATGGTACCCGACAGACTGTCACAGATCATGCTGGGAGATCGCAGCACATCTCATTAGAGTGTGGTATTTGTTTTGTCCAAGGTTGATCCCGATTTTAAAGCACGATTAGATGCGATATGTCAAGCTTTGTTACGATCTAATACGATCTAATACGATCTGATGCGATGATCACGATTGACAAATAATCGTGTTGATCGTATAACTTTGTTCAAAACTTTCCTACGATTGCCACGACTGACCTCAAGATCTGATGATATCTGATAGGATCACCAAGATTACTCCACGATTAAGACTACGATTTGAATCGTGCCGAGATTCTTGAAAGCGGGAACCTAGCATTAATGCTGTGTTTACACTTGGCCACGTTCTCTACGATCTCTACGATTTGAGAGAATTGAGATGAGCGTAGGGGCTCGTGGGGGCTCGTGGGGTCGAATCGTAGATATCGTGAGGGAACGTGAAGGAATCGTGCTGATCGTGAGGATCGTGACAAAGGTTTTGGCTGTCAAATATTCTGCCACGATCATGCCGATTTGATTCCAAATCTTGAGAGAGCGTGATAGAACGTGGGAATCGTAGTAGAGCGAAGTAGACCTTGATACACCATCGTAGGGGATCTTGATGAACTTGGAAACACGATTCCTTCAAGGTACACTACGATGTTTCTATCACTCTCTACTACGATTCGTCAAGATTGACTAGTAAGAGTAATTACATCACGCTGTGGCACGTTCTGCTACGAACATCCCGATAGGCATTAACGCTCTGTCACGCTCTAATAAGTTCCCGCGATGTGTATCCACGCTCTGCAAGCCGCAATACGTTTGCAACACTGAACAAGGAAACATCTATAGTTTTGGTAGATAACAAATATGCCAGCCAAAGGTGGAAGGGAAAGGCCGGGATGCTCCATCTCCCCCATCAGCATCTGAAGAGGTCCCAGCAGAAGTCCCTGTAAATGCAGCGCAAAGATCAACCACCAAAAGGGCCAGAATACCGAGGAGAAAAAACCTCCTACAGTAATAAAGAAAAGGAGGAGATCTTGGAATTCGTGTAGGCAAACCCCTCCCTCTATGCAAAACGAAAAGCTGACTACAAAAACATGCAGCTCAACGACAGTTTGAGGCTGCAACAGGCGGAAAAGATGGGCACAACTGTTCCAGAACTCAAAACATGGTACCAATCGTATACAAATATATCCAAACGTGCTGACAGCGTGGAAATCTTGTTCAAATCGTGGCCATAAATCGCAGGAGATCTTACTGAACGTCATGATCGTGAGGGATCTTAACATAACGTGACAGAACGTGATAGCATATCGTGATGAGGGTAACAGAAATTGAGAGAACGTGTTGAAAATCGTGGCAGATCTTGACCAGAGTACTGAGAGCGCAGGAAAGCGTAGAAAAAAGCAACTGATGCAATAAATCGTCGAACTCCACGATTCGTTTGAATCGTGGACATCGTAGACATCGTGGCCTAGTGTAAACGTAGCATAAAGAGCGATCTACTTAGTTTAGAAATAAACTGTACTTACATTTTCATTTGCCATATTCAACAGTTATTTATCTTTAAGTGTTCCGGCTAAACGTAATAGTACCTTCCTTGAATGTGTCAATTTAACAGTGTATCAGTCACGTGATAGAAAACCCCCAACTTTAAATCGTTTCGCTTCAGGTACGATTTTATCTGATATACTGATTTGTACTGAACCAATTGAAACACAATCTGATATCGTTTTAAGTTGTATTCATTTGCCGACGCTTTGAGGGAAAATATGGAAGAAGATTATCACAAACTCAAAGATGTCGTCTGCTGCAAATGCGTCAAATGTGTCTGTTTGCGGGAAATGATTGAGAAGTCGGCTATTGTAAACTCCCCTTCCAACATACAACAAATCAGCAGCAGACGACTTTAAAATAATCTAGACAAAATCTCATTATGAGCAAGTTCTCTTTTTGTCCTGTTTTCAAAAGTCTACTACTGCAGAAGGGTCAAACAGCGTCTTCACGTGGAAAAGGGTTTTGCAATATACGAAAATTAACGTAAGTAATAAGTATTTTACACATCATTAGAACATAATTTAAAGGTTCCATGTGTCCTTAATATATGTATACCAATTGAACAATTTCCCGCATCATAGCTTCAAAGGCTGCAGCAGAAAAATTGAAACTATGGAATTATCTTTATAATTGTTCGAATATTGTTTATATAGTGTGTGAACAGTATGCCAAAGGCAGAAATAGCTCTTCATTCCTTATAAATGTTCGAATATTGTTAATAAAGTGTGTAAACAGTATGACAAAGGGGGAAATAGCTCTTCATTCTTTATAAGTATTCGAAAACTGTTTACTATAGTGTGTAAACAGTATGACAAAGGCAGGAATTGCTCTTCATTCTTTATAATTATTCAAAAACTGTTTATTATAGTGTGTGAACAGTATGACAAAGGCAAGAATTGCTCTTCATTCTTTATAAATGTTCGAATATTGTTAATAAAGTGTGTAAACAGTATGACAACAGGGGAAATTGCTCTTCATTCTTTATAAGTATTCGAAAACTGTTTACTACAGTGTGTAAACAGTATGACAAAGGCAGGAATTGCTCTTCATTCTTTATAATTATTCGAAAACTGTTTACTATAGTGTGTAAACAGTATGACAAAGGCAGGAATTGCTCTTCATTCTTTATAAGTATTCAAAAACTGTTTACTATAGTGTGTAAACAGTATGACAAAGGCAGGAATTGTTCTTCATTCTTTATAAGTATTCGAAAACTGTTTACTACAGTGTGTGAACAGTATGACAAAGGCAAGAATTGCTCTTCATTCTTTATAAATGTTTGTTCGAATATTGTTAATAAAGTGTGTAAACAGTATGACAACAGGGGAAATTGCTTTTCATTCTTTATAATTATTCGAAAACTGTTTACTACAGTGTGTAAACAGTATGACAAAAAAAGGCAGAAATTGCTCTTTATTCTTTATAAATGTTCGAATATTTTTTATGACACAGTATATCGCAATGTTTTCAAAATACGTCTGCTGTAGAAATATGTCCGCAGGTGGGAAAAGTTTAATGTGAAGTTTACTTACTGAAGGTCGGTTTATAAACGGTCTGATGTCGAAATACGTCTACATGTAGGAAAAGTTTAATATGAAGTTTACTTACTGAAGGTCTGTTTTTAAACGGTATGCTGTAGATGTCAAAGTACGTCTGCAGGTGAGAAAAGGTAAATGTGAAGTTTACTTACTGAAGGTCGGTTTTTAAACGGTATGCTGTAGAAATACGTCTACAGATGGGAAAAGGTTAATGCGAAGTTTACTCACTGAAGGTAAGTTTTTAAACGGTATGCTATAGAAATACGTCTACAGGTAGGAAAAGCTTACTGCGAAGTTTACTTACTGAAGGTAGGTTTTTAGACGGTCTGCTGTAGAAATACGTCTACAGGTAGGAAAAGGTTAATGCGAAATTTACTTACTGAAGGTAAGTTTCTAAACGGTCTGCTGTAGAAATACGTCTACAGATAGGAAAAGGTTTACGTGAAGTTTACTTACTGAAGGTCAGTACTCGAGTGACTTAGCTTATCTTTGTATATTTCACCTTTTTTAGGATTGTTTGAAGTTTCTGGATTTTGATTGAGTTCTAAGATAATAGAAGATGCCCTGTTTTATAAGAAGGAAAATCGAAGTATCCAAGAATTTTGAAGAGTGATTTTAATACAGTTGCAAACATTCTGGTAAGTGGAGAAATTGATCGTTTTGAATATCTTCTTTTTTCACAAACAAATTTAGAAGTCGTCTACTGAATCCTATACCCCAATTCAGAATTAAACAAATACCTATGCAGGTAAGATCCTTAAGTGTGACGGAAGAATAGAAACAGGTGTAGTGATATCTTATTGTGTTCATGTAGTCTTATATACAGTCACCAACGGACAAATGTATATTGATACATGTATCTTATACATGCGTTGTCATATTTAAACACGAGAGTGTGACGGACGGACAGACACGCATTTTGAAGTGATATGTTATTTTTGCATTGCCTTGTGGACAGGCGAAAGCATGACGGACGCACAGACAATGATGCAGTGATGTGTTATTGCCTTGCCTTAGGGACGGTCGAACGCGTGACGGACGGACAACCCAAAACAGACAAGTTGTTATCTTATTCTTACCCTGTCTTATGCACAGGCGTGAGCGTGACGAACGGACACATGGAGCGATACAAAAGTGTTTCTCGGTATTTAAAACAAAACGAGACAGATTTATCTGATCTAAACCTTTTCAACATACATTACGCCTTATGCAGACAACTTTGAAACATCTAAGCTAAAATATGAAAAATCTCTGTTCATGAAACAATATTAATTAAAAGGACTGAAAACTTGTGGCAAAAGGAGAAATTGCTTACTATCAGCATTTTACAATTTTGTCACAGTGTTTCGCAAGGACGTCTGTTGCAGAAGCGGTAAATTGCGTCTGTATATGTAATATATAAGATGAGAAGTACTGACACATTTTCCTAGAAACCAATGATTACCGTATGAAAATAACAACTTGCTTCTAAGAAGAAACTAAATATCTAGGTATGTCATTGCATATTCGGTAAATCTCATGTTTCAAAAACGACTATTTTTCATAAAAATACACACCTTTAAAATATGCGTTTTCTACGAAACAACTACAGTTTTACGAATAACATTAAATGTTTAATACACAAAATTATTTTGAAAGTGCATATTATACACAACACCGTAAAAATACCCCCTCTTACTGAACCTCAAATCGAATCGATCCCCAACAAAGGTTCAGACCAGCCTGTGTAGACGCACAGTTCGATCTGACAGTTCACGTTTGATACTGACAATCGACGGACTTTAGGCTAAATTTACAAGACGTTTCCAAGGTTGACCCTGATTACCGAACGTAACAAACGTCACGGTTATTATTTTAATTTATAACAGATTTTCTCATGCCTAGGCACACGCAGTCTATTTATAATTAAATATGAACCGCGTAACTTGGTGTCTTAATGACACTCCGACTAGTCGTCAGCTACAGATGTTTTATATGTGGGAAAGGTTATATGTCTATATAACAGTTTGGCAGATACCTGAACTACGTCTACATTTAAGAAAACCAGATCCATATAAGATAGAATAAATTAGAGACTGGATAACATAATGTATCCTCGAAAGGCGGATTTTCTTTTACCCTCCCACACACAAAAAATATGCAGCAGTCGACTTTCAAAACAGCTAAGCAAAAATATGGACACTCTGTATAGTAATAGTATAATTCTTGAACATAGATAACAAACAATGTGCTAAAGGGATATATTGATCATTAATTGTATTGTTTTCAAAAGGAAGTGTAACGGATAACAATTGCCTTTATACAGTCGACAATTGATGTGTTTACAACATGCAGTTAAATAAAATCAGTGCGGGGAAAACATGAGCTATTGCTCTAGATGACGAAGTTCACCTTAATCCAGGATGGTTTCACGTCTGTATAATAACATTCAGTCTTGTCTTATATGTTTATAAGGAATCAGTTAACCGTCGAGGAGCGTTAGAGTGTCTTTTGGATTAGTACGTTTCGTTTGCCTGGATGGATCATGTTATATGTAAACTGTCGTCGTGATATAACTTGTACAATGATGAAAACGGCATAAACCCCAAATCAAACGATGGTCTCACGTCTGTATAAACACACGTCGTCAATGCGTCCAGATAATAACATTATTATTTCCATTATATGTTTATCAAATTACCAAACATTAAGAAAACCTTGTTTCTGTCATTCCGAACAAAAGCCGTGAAATAATATATAGAGAACATAATTTACTCGACTCTGTTTCTTACATTCAAAATGTTTTCGTCCCATATTGAACATGGAAACGTCTTCTTTATTAATTTGGAGCTGACAGAGTTAAGCTGAAATGTGGGGGAAATTAATACGCTGATATGAATCACCCTCGGGCCCATTCCCGGGTCATGATTGTTTTCACTATTTCTCTGTTGACAACCTGTTTTAAATGATGTCTGCTGCAGATGCCTTAAATATATCCTATGGCTATGTTCTCGATAAGCAGCTACTACGAACAGCTTTAAGGCGAAGGTGTATTTACGAATGATTTAAAAGCTGATAAACGAAAATACATTTTATTATAATCTTTGTGAGAAATCTTATTAACAAGCACTGGCCCATGGGACGCCTTTCTTCATCTAATTTACGCTTCCCCACATATAGACGATTGCTGGTGCTTCTGCAGCAGACGAATTTAGAAAATAGTGGGGAAAATAGAAAAATACTGAGCAAGTTTCGTCGCAATGTTTTCAAATCTATTAAAATAGCAAACGCTAGAGATTTATCATATATTGTAAGCCAGATGTGTTCGACATCATCTGCTATAGTTATGTTGGAATAAGTTGAATAGTTAGAGACTGCTATCTGTCACAGCGAGAGCGCTCCACATCCGAAGGATGTACTTGTCACCAAATTAAGAGGTATAACTCCATTCCATATGGCGATTGGAAATCCATTTGCTGATCAGTATGAAGGTTTTTCCCATTTGTCTGTACAGCAGACTACTTTGAAACCAATTTGGCATTACAATGGAAAACCTCCCAAATAAAAAAATACTTACAACAAATAGTTGAAAACATTTTGACAAATGCGCCATTATGCTTTCAAAAGTTGTCTAGTGCATGTGCGTCAAAAAACGTCTGCAGGTTGAAAAGGATTACAAAAATATACATACATTGCGTAACACCATCTGACCAGAGCCTAGTCTCAATATGTGGTTGTAGGATATTACAGGCAACATATAAATCGTATTCCTTGTACGGAAACCTAGACTAACCAGGGCTAAAGTGACTGCAAGTTAACTGTCTGTGATCGAGACTATGGATATCAGGGTCGTGGACACTTATGTGAAATAGGTCAACATGTTTATGTCCAAGACGTTCAATACGTCATTTTTAAAACTCACTGACGTTACTCCTGATATTCTAGTTCACTGTGAATTTGTCAATGGAGTATTACTCGGGCATTTTATAAAAACAAGAGAGCCATGAGACCCTGTATTGCTTACCCGAGAAAGGGCTATTTAATACCTAATTCTTTCAGCGCCAATGGACATATTAGGTTTTTGCCTGGCGGCAATATGTTTGTTGACTAAAAGCGTTTTCTGACAATTGATGATTTTTAACGGTTTGTTACACAGAAGTGTTAATACTTTCAAGGTGATCAAGTCCAAAATGCACCTTCCAGAGTGTTTACAAGACTTCCCTTCAAATACAAATTTGACATAGAGCCCTAGTTCAACCTATATTAAAACGTGGCCTAGATATAACCAATACAAAATGTCAAGTTGCTCAAGTCATAAATGCAATTTCTATAGTGTTAACAAGATTGTTCTACAATTTGGCCTAGTGACATAGTTTTTTACCTGACCTTAACTATATTCGAATAAGCCTAGATATCATCAAGACAAATATTTTGACAACATGCTCAAGCCAAAATTTAAATTCCATAGTGTTAACAAGATTTTCCTTAAATTTGGCCTAGTGGCCTAATTTGTGACCAAATATGACCTATATTTGAACTTGTCCTGGAGATCAAATATCAATTTCTCAAATTTGGCCTAGTAACCTAGTTATTAACCGGACATGACCCATATTTAAATTTAGCCTAGATATTATCAAAACAAACATTCTAGTAAAGTTTCAACATGTTCACGGTAAATACACGAATTACATAATGTTAACAAAAATGTTCTTCAACTTTTGACCCAATATGACTTATATTCGAACTTGGCCTAGATAACATCAAGAACAACTTTCTGACAAAGTTTAAAGCTGTTCAAGTAAAAAAAGCGCTCTATAGTGTTAACAAGATTCAAATTTGGTCTAGTGACCTAGTTTTGACCGGACATGACCCATACTTGAATTTAGCCTAGATAGTATCAAAACAAACATTCTATTACAGTTTCAACAAATGTTCACGGTAAAAACACGGCGTTCATAATGTTAACTAGATGTTCCTTCAACTTGGCCTAGTAACCCCACATGACCTATATTCAAACTTGTCCTAGTTATCACTAAGACAAACAATTTGACAAAGATTCAACATGCTCAAGTTTAAAATGCGGCTTCCAGACGGTTAACACAATTTTCATTTAATTTGATCTAGTGAACTAGTATGTGACCCCACATGACCCAGTTTCGAACTTGGCCTAGATGTGATGGAGATGTATGTTCCAATAAACTGTCACGAGGATGCACAATGTTGCTGTCAGGGTGTTAACAAGTAAATGTTGACGACGAACGACGGTCGACGGACAAAAGGCGATCACAAAATCTCACCTTAAACACTTCATGTTCTGGTGAGCTTAAAACATGGAATTATCACATGTCATAATATATCTATAGGTGCGACCTATTTACGGAAAAACACATAAAACTAAGTAACATACTTTTGCAATAACAGTTTATTTTAAAGTATTCACTATACGGGGGTCGTTGGGTAATTTCTTTTTTTTCTTCAGCCCTTTTCTGATGTCACCCGGCGACTACCTATTACATTTATGTTTAATTCTTTCCGTAATACTGTTGAATATTCCAGTCCGTTTTGCACAATAGCTCAGTCGGTAGCGACGCGGGCTGTCAATCCATGGGTTGTGATTTCGAATCCCGGCTCGACCAACATTCTTTCCGACGTTTTACAAAAGTCAATGCGACATGCGTCATTTGTCTTTTACCAATGAACTTAGTCAGTTGCTTGGGTAGACTGTTGTGTGGAGTACTGGTGTGAGAAAACCAGGAATCACACGAGTAGGTGAACTAGCCGCCGTGATATGACTGAGAAATTGTTAACAAGTGGACCAAGATGGCCAGTATCGCTCGACAGCCAAAACTCCCAACAGCCCTTCCCCCTGAGGGCCTTGTTTTTCAACCAATCAACATGGCTTGAAGGAATCTGATAGAGGGTCACCCAAAAAGCATTTCTACAACATTATTTGAAAATCGGCCTGACACTTTCTGAGAAGATTTCTTAGTTTTCAATATAGCTATATAAGGCAAAATAGCTCCACCCCTGGCGGCCAATCAACAGTTCTTGACGGAATCTAATAATGGGTCACCCAAGGAACATTTCTACAAAAATATGTGAAAATCGGCCTGACACTTTCTGAGAAGAAGATTCTTTAAGTTTTCACCTTTTTTTCGGTTATCATGGAAACCAGAATTTTTAAAAGGATCAAAAAGTTTTGAAAGAATTTAGTAGAGGACATTGAGAGGATGCTCCCTACAAAGTTTCAACCAAATTGTCCAAGTGATAAGGGAGAAGAAGTCGTTAAAAGGAAACAGTTAACGCACGCACGCACGACAGACAAGTCGCCATGACATAAGCTCGACTGGCGTTAAACCCCAATAAATCAATCAATCCGGCCCTTTTTGGATGACACCTGGTGACTACTCTTTACACCCAATCAATAGGGCTTGAACGATTGTGTAGAGGGTCACCCATAAGACATTTCTACCAAATTATCCTGGAATTCGAAGAAGCTGATTCACTTTTTCCAATTTCCACCCATTCTGATACAGCAGCAAACCAATTTATAGGTATAATATAAACTGTTGACGAATATTGATGAGGGTCACCAAAGTAACGATTCTTGTCAAGTTTATTTATCAGCAGTTTCAGAGAAGATTTGACTGTTTTACGTCGGCATACAGTGAATAATCACAATGGAACACTTAAAATCGATCGTTCAACAATAGGGCTATGAGGACCTGAATGGTGCATATGATCAGATCTGGGACAAGTTGTAGTATGGGTCATATTAAGTAAGAAACTAGTTCACTAGGCCAAATTGAAAGGAAATCTTGTTAACACTCAGGATGCTGCATTTTTAACTTGAGCATATTGAAACCGTT
>JAUELF010242763.1:0-12462 GCA_031471495.1 Clinocardium nuttallii | reverse complement strand
ATCCCCTTTTTCTGTCTCTCTCTCTCTCTCTCTCTCTCTCTCTCTCTCTCTCTCTCTCTCTCTCTCTCTCTCTCTCCCTCTCCCTATCTCTTTCTTTTTCTCTCTCTCTCTCTCTTTCTCTCTTTCACTCTTATTTTGTACTTGATATAATTGAATATTGTATACACGGTATTGTTATGACCATATGTCTAATGTTGAGAACTAGAACGATTAAACGATAGAATTAAATTGATATATATTTCCCTTGACAGGTAGATCTGGTGGGTAATCAGATTGTCTACTGAGGACTCCAGCGCGTGCTTACCGAATCCACTAATTAAATTACAGTGTTTAACAAGCACATGGCCGAGTGCTCGATATGTTAGGACAACTGAATACCACTCTGGTAGTTGAACATGATTCATTTCTACGACAGGAATATAGTTTTTTCGACTATTTAACAAACATGAGTGCATGATAACCCGTTTATGAATCAGTGCGTACACGGTAGAAGCTGGTATTTCTGAACAACGTAGGTTTAGATAAACCGTCTTATCAGAAACTGTATAAGTTGACAAAAGCTTTTAACAACCATGTGTAAGTTATATGTGAACAGTATATATCTTTATCAGATTGTGCGGATGCAGGAAAAGCGATAACTTGAAATCGAAAGGTACCCGTGAATTACTTCGATATATCGACGTGTTTTTAAGCGTGATCCCTCCATTTAGGCATAATTCATAAATGAGCCGTTCCGCGAGAAAACCAACACTGTAGACTCTGCGTAAAGTATCGACCAGGATCAGCCTATGCCATGCCGCGCAAGCTTACCTGGATAGACACTGTTCGCCTCCTTTGGATTTTCTGTTTCAGGAATCATTACTATATACCTCTTTGAGACGGAATGTGTCGGCCCGGATCAGTCAGCGCGGACTGCGCATGCTGTTCTGGGTAGAAACATTACGCAGGTTTTCTTTTGGGACGGCTCAAATGTATATTCAGCTTCGTTATTCATTTAAACATAAATGTGTTTTATGAAAAGCAAGTTAATGAGACAGATGAGGACGGGTGCTACGCGCTGTTTACAAAAGACCTCAATCCGTTCAAGGAATTGGTTCGAGTTGACCGATTTATTACAATTATCACATGATCGAGTTAAACGATTTATTACAATTATCACATGTTCGAGTTAAACGATTTATTACAATTATCACATGTTCGAGTTAAACGATTTATTACAATTAGCACATGTTCGAGTTAAACGATTTATTACAATTATCACATGTTCGAGTTAATCGCGGTTCGACTGTACCTTAAATAACGTCAAGACAATGTCGTCCTTTTTAGTGTTGAGGTAAAATATTTGTTAGTGATACTGAAACTTGTTTAGCTGAAAATGTGCAAGAATCACTTGACTGGGTTAGGCTACCAAATACCAAATCACATGCTTTCGAGGCTACATTACCATACAAGGTTACAGTTCCATTTTGACACATCATGGACATAGATATGAGGCTGTGAGGATATGAAACGTTTCAAGTTGCATTTTGTGAACAGTGTATACCCGATCAGCCAGTAATTGGAAGTTTTCATCATTTTGACATTTTCTCTCATACGGCAATTCTGCAGCAGACGATTTTGAACATATATTGTAACAAACTTAGAAAATCTCTATAATTGAATGGATAACCTATGACTAAAAGTAGAAAGCATTGTGGCAAAAGGAGAACTTGCGCGTCTTCTAAAAGCCGTCTGCTGCATAGGCGTCAGAAAACGTCTATATAAAGGAAAGGGTTAAACGATAAACTGTGTCCTTGAAACAAGTACCAACCCTCTGGGGGTTCACCTATTTACCAATAGACCGGTTGTTTTGTTCGCCAAGCCAATGCTGTTGACAATATCACCGTCGCCTGAGTGCTTATTCGTAATTGGAAGAAGCCATGAATGTCTGAATGATTGCGATGAGTGCAGACAATAGTGTCTGGTATGGCGATAGGTCGTTGCCCAAGCGTTAAGATTAGTAATGCTTGGACATAGGTTGTAAAGAAAACCTAGATATTAATATTGAGATTCACGCAATGAAAGACGTAAATATACATGTTGTTAGAACACAGCTATATAATACATGTATGTCGCGCAGGCTAACACGGTCAGACACTTTTCGCTTGCTGTTTCAGGAATCATTACTCTATACCTTTATCCCCCTGAGACGGATTATGTCGGCCCGGATTAGGCTGATCTGGGTCGATACATTACGCAAAGGCATTAATGTTCGTTTTCTCATGGAACGGTTCATATATTGGGACTCCTATTATAGGAAAAGAAGACGTTGAAGTGCACATCGGATTAATTGTGTCTCATAACGGTAAATGGTCGTTTAAACCCTTCCTATATAGTCGAAATGTTCTACTACCTAACTCTTCCACCGCCGAACTTCACATAGTCGACTTTTCCATGTTGAAAATTGGAACACTACGTTTTTCGTCCATAAGTAAAATTGGTAAAACTTTAATTTCTAATTGGTAAACAATGCAGATAGAGAGACAGCTCGTTACGAGTCTGCCTCTCCTGAATCTGCATTGTTTGCAAAAATCTTTCGTTACCCTTGACAGCGAAAGAGATAACGTTTTCTTTCAAAGAATGCACTTATATCCCTTCTTGATACGCAGATGGGGAATTAAAGGATTATAAGAGAAATGATCAGTGTTCTCAGAAATCTAACATACACTAATCTGCAGTTATTGTAGATAGAAACTTCAGCGCTTTCTTTAAGTAGTAGACGGTTGATCATCATGATATATGTGTACGCTTTCGTCTAATCTTCTAGAGTGTCTGATTTAAGTAAAATGTTTTTAGATTTTGGAATTTTCTTCCTTAAAAAATAGCGATAAATAATGAATTACTAATTGCTATATTCTAAATAAAGACATAATCTATAGAAAGAAAAACGGGTAACTTGCACAAGAAACAACGTGATGTTACTGAAAAATATTGAAAACGGCGTAAAACACAATACAATCAATGCATGAAAACATGTTCCCGGAATAAAGTCCATTTCCAGTCATTGCGTGAATGTATCAAGACACAGCAAACAGTTAACGTTATCACTAGATAAAGGACCGCCTCGGTGGTATAGTGGTAGAACGACTGCCTCGGTGGTGTAGTGGTAGAACATCCGCACGTGGTGCAGGAGGTCGTAGGTTCAATACCCAGCCGGGTCATACCAATGAATTTAAAAATGGTAACTAAATGGCTACCCTCCTTGTTACTCAGGGTTGCGGGGTTAGCATATGACTGACGGGCAAGTGTCATGATAAATTGACCAGACGTACTGGTAACTAACACAGTAAAACGCCGTGATGAAACTCAAAAGATTGCGGAAAACGGCATAAAACACCAAACAATCAATCACTTGATAACAACTAATTGTTTCTAATTACCAATCAGTCAGTATGTAAATCACCATTTTTATCTCAATAATCGAATTGAAGGCCTGACATTCTGAGATACGGAAATCGTGATGTTTATATGGCTTGAAACATTTTCGATGGCTTTTACTCCGCATTAACTTTGTGACATCTGGCTCCGGTTTTGCCACCAATAGAACACAGAGTCCGGCCGAAATAAACGCCGACGGATCAGGCCCTTCACTGTTGGCTGCTCAATTCAACATTGTAATATTTATATTCATAGACCTGGCTTTTTAACTCTTCCAAACGCAAAGCAGGGCAAGTACCTTTTTTCTTATATAAACATCATTGGACGGGTTAACTACTAGCTTGAATAGAACATCGCTAGTTATCAGAAGCCTAATTATCGTGAAGAGCTAGGTGCTGTTAATGATGTTACTAAATTAGTTACCACTTGACTTTCATAACGGTTGGGTAATCGTTCTAGAACACGTGTGTCTATTTCTATCAACCCTTAGGTTTCGGTAACCTTTTCCCACATACAGACGCTTCCCGATGCCTCTTCAGCAGACGACTTTTTAAAACATTGTGACGAAAGGAGGAGCTTCTTGCTCACAATTGCTGCAATATATTCAAATATTTGTCTGTTACTTAAACTTAATTTGTAGAGAATGTCTGTGTTTTGCCTAGACGTTCTCAAAGTCGTATGCTGCAGATTGGCTGTACATTGGAAAGGGTTATACAATTGTTGTGAATGTCATTCGTGTATTATCTAAACTAATTGAGTGCGAATGTCCTTCATGTATTATCTAAACTAATTGAGTGCGAATGTCCTTCATGTATTATCTAAACTAATTGTGTACGAATGTCCTTCATGTATTATCTGAACTAATTGAGTGCGAATGTCCTTCATGTATTATCTGAACTAATTGAGTGCGAATGTCCTTCATGTATTATCTAAACTGAGTGAGTCCGTTGTTTAAATTGAATTGTTTCATTTTGACACAAGGGTAGCGTCCTTTCTTGTATATTCCGTGGAAGTAAAACTCGACATTTATCCACATTTATCATAGTGAAATTACTTTACTGTCTAATTAGCAGATTGATTTATTGACTAATTGGAGTTTTAAAGCCATTTCCAACACGTTCAGTCATATCACGGCAGCCAATTTATCTACTCTCGTGTTTCTTAGCTTTGCCACACCAGTACTCCTGTTCAAAGTTTAGTTATTGTTTTAACCGGATTGTGAAAACATGCAGAACGAATAAGTTTATTGTTGTAAGACTATATATTAGAAATATCTGCATTTGAAGATTGTTCTATATATTTTGTTTCGGTGTTGGGTTTTTTCAGTTTTCTATGTATGGTTGCTCGTAATATTTTAAAAATATTTACAGTGGTAAAAGTAAGTCAGAAAGTAATGTTTTGATTTGGTATGAGTTGTGACTTGTATTGTAACGAAGTGCGCTGTGCTTTGAAGACAGGCTGTAATGTTTGTTTTACAACTGCATAAACTTCTTCGTACCAGGATATTAAAAACAATTATTTAGATGTAAAACACAAATCTTAACTTTTATTATTTTAAACTAGTGATAATAACCATGCTTTGAAGCTGTCACGAATTGAAGATCCAAAAGTGGAGTAAAATATTGAATCTGAGTTGAAAACACAAGTAGATGTCATTTGTTTCGAGGGTTCTCTCCATTTTCGGAAACGGTGACATAGCTTGACTGCCGTACAGAACTTGTATGTTGTCTGTTACGGACAGATGGATAAACCCTCGAAAAAAGTAAAAACGACTTCAGAAGTTTAACCGAAACGAAAAGTAAATTGTTTCATGGTTCTGTTTGTCTCGCCCACGATGTAGAGTGAGACATACCAGTCACTTTTCAGACGACAGTGACGGCTCGGGTCGGAAAAACTTAGCATTGATTAGGTAGCCTTGGATAACATTGTCTCCAGATGTAGCGACCTGACGCGATCCATTCAATATATAACTCCAGATGTAGCGACCTGACGCGATCCATTCAATATCTAACTCCAGATGTAGCGACCTGACGCGATCCATTCAATATCGGTTGTAACCCTTTCGCTGCCAAATGTGATTAAAGGCTTTTGCAATATATGTAGATTCATGTGAGACAGCTGTCCCTCGTGAACTCTGCATTTTCTGACACCAAGACATTAACATTTACCAAACTTCCTATTGGGACGAAAAATGGAGTGGTCGAATATTCAACATATAGAAGAGTTGGCTTAGTGAATTTGACAGTGAAGAATAAACGAGTTTAGTCCCAGTAGAAAAAGCCCACAGACTACTTTCAACATACCTGTCCGTCTGACTAAGTTCTGAATGGATATGTACTATTCCAAGTGCAAAACTGGGCCTATTTTTTATAGAAGAATAAACCTATTTACGCTTATCATATCAGTAAGCGTAATTTAAAAAGATCATCAGCTGGCTAACCAGTACTAGACTAGAACATCTCCTTTCCAAATCAAGCGTCACTTGTCGATGCACATTTACGGACTGCAAGCGTACTGATTCAAGGTTACTGTGTTATCCTGATACATGTATAACATGTTTACCTGAGTTACACACACACACAGACGCACACATACACATACATAGCTTCAATATCCTCCTTATCCCTTGTGATATGAAGATATGTAACAGACGGCTTTCATAAACATTGTGGAAATAGAAAGTATGTGACAAATAACCAGAGCCTTCTTTGGGTCGACATTAATTGGCCACGTGCTATGTCAATTACTGTCGTTCTTGTGCTGGTAGAAGGAAATGAATGACAGCTTTACATGGTTTTGTAAAATGGTTTGCGTGATCTTATAATTGGATATGATATTTGTCAAGAATAATCCATTGAACGGGTTTTTATATTGGACGCGAATACTTCAAAAGAGATGATATTACATGCTTAAAATCAATGATATCCGTTTAAGAAGACCCAAACAATTGAAGTAACGGAAAAGCTTATCACATATACAACTGTTCCAGCATTGATGATGTCGTGTCGGCATTCGCACACACACACACACACACACACACACAGGGTCAATACTAAATTATAGTGTGTGTTTATACAGTTGTATATGTACAAAGACCTTGAACATGGTAGTAATTACTGCCCTCCTTGGCGCTCAGGGTTACGTAACTGGCTGGTGTCGGGATAAATGGACCAGTAGTATATTTTTCCAATCAGGTCTCATGGTGTTTGTATGGTCTATTTAAGGACATCCTGACGTGTTTATTATGAGACCCTGCGAGTCAAGGAATGTTAAGAAATGATTAAACTGTCGTATTAGGATGTTCAAGTATTTGTTGAGACACGAACTGGACTCCAGTATAACGGTATATTATGTCCTAACATGCCGAGGTTTCTGTCGTGTTATTTTAAAAAAGTTGAAATGAGCCGTTGCGCGAGAAAACCAACATTGTGGACGCTGCGTAAAGTGTCGATCTTGATCCGCATGCCGCGCAGGCTCACCCGAACATACACGTTTCGCTTCCTATGGATTTTCTGTTTCAGGAATCATTACTCCATACCTTTATCCCCCTGAGACGGAATGTGTTGGCCCGGATAAGGCTGCGCGTCTGTGCTGGCTGATCTGGGTCGATACATTACGCAGAGGCCATAATGTTGGTTTTCATGCGGGACGGCTCAAATATGTTATTCTTTAATCCCGTAATGACGTCAAACATTTAAATTTCGATACAGTCGGATCACTCGGTAATCACCGTTTATCTATTGGGTTTATCTATATTTGTTATCTCCCCTGTTGTATGTGTATATTATCTCCCTTGTTGATGCCTAACAATTTTGTAAGCGATACTTCGATTGGCTGACGAGCGTTTGCTACTGATTTTAGTTAGATTGTTAACCTATTTTGCGTTACAGCTAAAATATGTGGGTGAGAGGGACGATACCTGCAGCTGCTGCCGTGTGTTCCATAGTAAACACAACGTAAACACGTTTACGTTATGCCTATGAAACGGAACGAAACCTATCTGTTTTATGAATGGAAAACAGGTATAGCAGGTTTTGTTTACCGACAAATGCACGCTTTTTCGACAAAAAACAAACAAAACAAAAGCAAAACAGGATTTGAGTTTTGTGACTATGGAACACAGGGCAGATGCGTGATGTCGCCGCGTCTTAAACACAAACGAACAAACAATTTCGAAGCCATTAGTGTTGAATATTCTTTAAATGGAAGTGTTTTTGCTTGTAAAACTAGTAAAGTATCCGAAACATATGACCCATTAGCAATGGTATTGTTCACGTAATAGTCATCAGATATGTTTCGAGATGTATGTTCTTCACTATAAAGTAGGCGGATATTTATAGGGTACTATATTATCCATGAGTATTGTATTTGACATAATTCGAGGTCGTTTAAAAGTGATGAGTTGCCTGCCTTTGAAGCCATTAGAACTTTTGATTTGTCTCTGCTAGTTTACGAGCTGTGTTTTTTCTGACGCCTCTGCAGCAGACGACCTTTGTACAATTGTGACAAGTGGAGGTATTGCTCATGAAGTGTTTAACTCTTTTCAATAACTAAACATTCCCTTATAAATATTTTTGACAAGTTTGCGTTCATGTTTCAAAATCGTCAGCTGTAGAGACGTCAGAAAAAAACCTCGTTAACTAATCTTCTGCTGTAGATATGATGTTTGTGGGAAAGGGTTAAAGAGTCATGTTTCGTTTCCGTTAAACTATTTGATTTATTATTTGAAGAACCGCAGTTTTGCTTTCGAATTAAACTAATCATTATCAGATATGTTCTATGTTCTTGTTTTGTACGAGGGACGTTCGGAAAGTTTTGAGACTATCTTTGTTTTTTAATGATAAGTCGGAAACAGTGAAATAAAATTCACACAGTACTGTCTAAACAATAATGCTGTTTTAAAGCAGTTCCTAATTTGTCTCCTTCTCAAAGAATCGCCCGATGCATTGTACACATTTCGCATGTCTTTTCATCGAATTTTCAAATGCAATCTTCTATAAGTGCGTTCTTTACATAATCGCAACCTTTTCATCAGCCACAGACGGACGAGAATATAAGTGTGTGTACTTTGTTCATGTTCTTCCGTCACTAAAACTTTCATTCCATCTGTCCACAAGTGCCCTGCTCACAGATTCTCCGTTATAAGCCCTCTCCAAAAGCTATGTTGTTTCCTGTGACGTTTCCCGGAGGTTGACCAATGTTTTTAATGACAATGTGCTGTTCTCTTTTGTTTGCGTCTTCATTATGCGCTTGGTAAGTATGATTCTCTAGGTGTGTTTATTTAAATTATAACTTCCGGAATACTTTCAGCAAATGATGTTATGAATCAAGTATGATATCATGTATGTTTTACAAATGTTTCGCGCGTTTTTATTATGATTGTGTGTTCAATATAATGCAGTGTAATCGAGAATTTAATTTAGGGTTTCGCCGGGTCTGTAGAACGCAATTTGCTATTGATACGAATATAAAAATATGGCTGACATCACAATACTATAATCTGAACATAATCTTTTGAAATATAATATGCTCATACATGCTTAAGTTTCATAACGAATTGTTAAATGGACGTTGTCTCAAAACTTTCCGAACGTCCCTCGTATGTTCTAGGAACAGTGTTAAATGGACGTTGTCTCAAAACTTTCCAAACGTCCCTCGTATGTTCTATTTTTTACATATTAATCAGCGTCATTTATTTAATGGCTTTCTGTTTCAAATAGAAACGTTTTTGTTGAATTATTTTTCATAATCATTCATCAAATTTAATGAGGTCTTGTTATTTAGTGTACACGTACCTAATACCCCCTGAACATTCGTAACTGACACAACGAATGTTCCCCGCTCATACTATCAACACATATGTTTGACAGGGAAAAGGGTGAAGCAGAAAGGGCCGTGTGTAAACTCCTCTCCGTTGTTCTTTCTCTCTTTTCTGCTACCTCTCCTGCCTCAGTTCATGTTGTGTAACTCATATATAAGTCGTCCCGCGAGAAAATTAACAGTGGTATCTGCGTAAAATATCGACCCCGATCGGTATGAGCATGCCGCGCAGGCTAATCCTGTTCCAATGTCCGCGACCTAAATTCCCCGACAAATTAAAGCAGTATGTGCATACTTTCTTCATGTGTCATTCACACATTGAACACATTTAACGTGTATGTGCATATTTTCCGCAGGTGTAATTATGATTGCGATTTCAAAATTAAATTTAAATTGATGACTTTACATTTGAAAGGGGAGAGTGCTGTTTATATTGTCTTAACTAATTAACTCATGAATGAACATGTATCCATCGAAAGTCTTTGCGATAAACCCGTATTCTGAGTAGACCATATTATGCATTCAGCTCAAATATTATTCAATTAACGGACATAACATGGACTTTTTTGTGAAGTGTATGTGATAAAAAATTGATTAGTAAATACTTGCTGGCAGAACTCTGAGTGCTTTGATTACCAATGTTTGCATTTTGGTCCGATACAAAATAAATGAAAGCACTGTACGTGCTGCGGGACGGGGTGCCCCTGGTATGAGTGAGGAATCTCTGGTTTCCTGTTCCAACGCATATCTAAGTTGGAGTACACTTTTTTTCCAGAGATCTTCAATTTAATCATGAATGGTAGACATGATTATATAAGCACATTTATTATTTGATAATACCATTAAAAGAAAAAGGACATATCCATATGAGTTATTGACAAGTCTGGAGAATCATTTAACAATATGTTGTGCAGTATTATACTTGTACATTGAAATTGATGGTAATTATCAAATGCAGGGTAAAACGTTCCCGTAAAAACGTAGAATATCCAAAGAATCAACTTGAATCAGGTGTAAAAACTTGGTTTAAAAACATTGTGTAAAAAAAAGAAATTGCTTATCGTTTGAAAATTCCTCATTTTGTCACAATGATTTACCTTTCATTTATCTCTTTCTTACATACACGAAATCTGCAAAAGACGACTTTGAAGACACATTGTTTAAAATGTGGAAACTCATTACTTCTCCCTTTGCCACAATGTCTTCTTTTTTATCTTACAATTGAGATATGCATTGTCCAATTCGTGATCTGCATGTTTGTTGCAGATGGGAAAGGGTATAGAGATGTCCATAGTTTGCCTAGATGTTTTTAAAATCGTCTGTTATTGGATGGCTGTATGTGGGAGAGAATAAAACAACATCTTCTTTATAGTTGTTAACCAAGTGCAACATAGGATATTTGAAAACATCGCTGCAAAAGGAAAGTAACCAAACGCGAACAATTACTCATTTACTACAATGTTTTCAACAATATTCAATAAATATATATATATATCTATTTCTAGTGATTTCCATTCTTCTATTCAAGATTAGTAAAAATGTCTCTTCAATCGGGAAAGGGTAAAACGATCTTGTAGTAAGACATTTTAATATCAGAATTTCGAATAAGGTTTACAAAGATTGTTTGAAAAAGAGAAATTGCTGATTTTTCAGTGATTGCTCATTTTCCCACAATACTTACAATATTTGTCTGATACAGTTGTGACCATATCCCACATGCATTTTAACACTTTGAAAATATCACGGCAAAAGGAGAGGTAGCATATCGTGAACAAATACTACCTTTGCCGCATTGTTTTCAAATATATTCAGAAATTATATCTATTTATTGTGTTTTTCTTATCCTTTTTTTACATGGATATTTTTAAAGTCGTCTAAAGCTGCGATTGTTTGTAGATGGGGAAAGAGTTAAGGCTTGCATAACGTAACCGGATTTTAATATCACTCACTAAACTCGTTCAAACTAACGTGTTTCATTATCTCTCTATGTCTGTTTATCGCTGGCAGCTTACGATACGATAAGTATTTTAATACACGTCGAAAAGTAAATCAGCATAAACGACATATTGTTTACAACACTAACCTGTTTAATTACATCTATAAAATCAGTATGATCTCATAAGAGTTACCTTTGTTATACCATCATTCCATTACCATAGATAATATGTAAACAAACTGTCTGTGTATCCATACGTTGCTTGTGAATAAAGTGTGCATTCGTACTGCAGAAAATGCAAGAGTTGTTAACCATCGACGCGCATAGTTGGCTTTATCATTGTGGCGAGCAAAGTTGTAAATATTGTAAAGCTAGCATATAGTAGGTGTTCAAAGAATGTATAAAGAAATATTATGCGACATACACTTTTGACTAGATGTTTATCATCCCGATATGCAGTATTTTCCTTGTTGAAGGCCGATGTTGAGTTGCTGGGATGTTCACCATCCTGATAGGCAGTTGTCTTTGTTGACCAGACCTTGTTGAACGCCGAAGTTGAGTGTTGCTGGGACGTTCACCATCCTGATAGGCAGTTGTCTTTGTTGACCAGACTTTGTTGAACGCCGATGTTGAGTGTTGCTGGGACGTTCACCATCCTGATAAGCAGTTGTCTTTGTTGACCAGACCTTGTTGAACGCCGATGTCGAGTGTTGCTGGGACGTTCACCATCCTGCTAGGCAGTTGTCTTTGTTGAACGCCGATGTCGAGTGTTGCTGGGACGTTCACCATCCTGCTAGGCAGTTGTCTTTGTTGAACGTCGATGTCGAGTGTTGCTGGGACGTTCACCATCCTGCTAGGCAGTTGTCTTTATTGAACGCCGATGTCGAGTGTTGCTGGGACGTTCACCATCCTGCTAGGCAGTTGTCTTTGTTGAACGTCGATGTTGAGTGTTGCTGGGACGTTCACCATCCTGCTAGGCAGTTGTCTTTGTTGACCAGACCTTGTTGAACGTCGATTTTGAGTGTTGTTGGGACATTCGCCATTCTGATAGGCAGTTGCCATTGTTGACCAGACCTTGGTGAACGTCGAAGTTGAGTATTGCTGGGACGTTCGCCATCCTGATAGGCAGTTGCTTTTGTTGACCAGACCTTATTTAACGCCGATGTTGAGTGTTGCTGGGACGTTCGCCATCCTGATAGGCAGTTGCCTTTGTTGACCAGACCTTGTTGAACGCCGATGTTGAGTGTTGCTGGGACGTTCACCATCCTGGTAGGCAGTTGTCTCTATGG
>JAUELF010242752.1:0-12462 GCA_031471495.1 Clinocardium nuttallii | reverse complement strand
CCGCAACCGGGTATCGAACCCGTGACCACCAGATCACGAGTCAGATACGCTACCTATTGAGCTACCCGGCCGGGCTGGCCCCGTGTGGAAACACAATATGTGTTCCGTTCCTTTTCGTCCCGTTCCGCAATGAAAAGTTAGCTTCATGCAAACTAGTACACGTTGGCATTTGTGAAAGGTATATGTTCAGATCAGCCAACGTGTCTGTTCAATCTTAAACCTCACAAACAGCTTAACACTTTCTCACATACAAATACATATGCAGCAGACGACTTTGAATTGATAAATTCCAAAATATAGAAAATCTCTATAAATCATATTATTATTCACTGTGAGCAATTTCTCCTCTTTTCACAATGAATTTTAAAACTCGTCTGCTGCAGAGACGTCAGAAAGCGTCTATATGTGGGAAAACATATGTAAGTAATCTATGAATAGTTTAGATCTACATTGGATTCCGTTGATACGCGGGTTTAGGGTCTAAATCTATACTGTACGCAACAGCTTAGCTGTACCTTTTTCATGGACAGACTTCAATATCGCAATTGAATTCCTTCATATCTTGTTGAGGTAAGTCTTACCTCAGCTGGATTGGTAAATAAAGTACTTTGGGTTACAACAAACAAAACATGAACAAAAATATCGACGATGGATATACTTTAATGTTGTGTTTAACTCCAGTTGACATTGAGTCATATAGACACATCGACCCGAGATCATTTTTAAGCCACACCAAGCGTCATGCTTCACAAGCGAACCGACATTTAATCGTTAAAAGCTACCTGGTTATCATGCATCACATGGCTTTGGTTTGTGATGCAGATACCACGTTCGGTGGCAATCGAGTATACCAGATAGAACATATTGAATGTTTAGATTGGCTTAAATAATGCTTCTTATTTGCATAAGAGGTTATCGGATCTAGAAAATGTGTTTGAACTGTACTAAGCAACAGCAAATCATTTCCTACTGTCTTCAACAAGTGCTGTTGGTGTGTATACGCATCTAATTGTTAATGGTGTGAATACATTTTGGAATTGTCTCTTTGAGATTGAATTGTAATAATATGATCACGTCCGACTAAAAACACTCCGAGAAATAAAGTATATAAACTATTTTTTCAGACAAAGGTATATACCTGTTAAAAGAGGAGACATTGCTCAGAATGCACGTGCTAAACGCTGTCTTGATAAATGAGCCGTCCCGCGAGAAAACCAACATTGAATGCTATTCGTAAAGTATGGATCCTGATCAGCCTAAGTATGCTTCACAGGCTTACTCGGATAGACAATTTTCGCCTCCTGTGGGGTTTCAGGAATCTTTAATCTATACCTCTATATCCCTGAGACGGAATGTTTCGGCCCGGATCAGTCTGCACGGACTGGAATGACTTCCTCCAGGATCCAATCAACAAAAAGGAACTCTTTAAATTTCTGTCGTCAAAACTTGCGGATTGCAGTATCCCCCCTAAGTGTTCGCATCACAGCTGAAGAGCATGTTACATGTGTTGGAACGCAGATATACATGTCCAGTTGCAATCAGGAAGAAGCAGACACTAGGATTGTGATTCATGTGCATCATGCTTTTGGAGAATGAAGCAAACACTATCAAGGTTCGAACTGTGGACACATACGTCGTTGTTATTCTTATTGGTGTGCTACTTGATTTACATTCTGAATCAGTTCAAAGAATCGAGAGACTAGTCGTCGTAGTTTATGACAAAACAGGTAACGCCATGAATGGTAACAGTGCCCGGATGGAGCTGTTCAGCCAGTTAAGGCAAGCTGTTGACACGATACCACCTATTCAGAGTGCACTTCTCCAGCACACTAGGAGGGCAGTATACCAGGCTGGCATTTTGGACAACAGTCATGGTATCTCAACAAACGAACCCATGTCCGACAGCGTGAGTGAAAGTTGGAAACTCATGGGAACCTGTCTGGTCTACCATTCCAGAGGCGTCTAAAGCGTGTAGGGAATTCGTAAAATGTTGCTGCAAAAGGGCCTGTACAGTCTGCAAATGCAGCAAGGCGGTGCATATGTTCTTCCAAATAGGGCACATCGACTGTGAACTGTCATGTAGAGATAGATTGTATTAACATATTGTATATAACATTCCTGAATACTTCCAGTATGTACTCAAGCATGAAAACATGTGTTTTTTTCTGTTAAATTGACCGCAATCTTGAAAATGGGTGACCTGAGAAAATTTCATTGCCAGCATCTGTTTCAGTGACCCGAGTTACTCCTGAATTGACACCTCATTTGTTCATTTCCGATTTTCACACTCAGATATACGAAATTTCCTTCTTTTTGGGCGGATAAAATAAAAAAATAGGTCGAAAAGAAACTCCATGCCAAATTTGGTACTTTTGTCCGGTCGGTAACATTAAATTTCTAGGCCACCTGACTATAACAATGGAAATGTATTCACACAAGTATACTGCGTGAATAACCGAAGCTCGTGAACTCATTATTCTCGAGTGACTTTGTCAAAAATAATATCTATTTCAAACAGTTTTGTTATTTGCTGTGATGCGAAGAATAGCCTAAACACCCTATTTTTTAAACCGCCCAAAACAAGAGAAATTGGACGTGATAATTTAATGTGAGAAGGGTGTCTGTTGTTTACAATATGGCGGCCAAGGTCATGTGACTTGTTTACCTGAAATAGGCCAAAGCAATTTTACATTGCGATGTTAACCATTAAACAAATGGCAGTATTTTGCAATCTGTATTGTTCTTTGTAATGATATAAATATAAAATATAAATACCAAATACCCATGCAAACCCTTCAGGTTGTCACAGAGAACTAAAACATAAAAAAGGAAAATGAACATAACAAAGATTTGAAGTTGATTTATTAAAATTGGTTTGTACATATTAAAATCAAGAATTATTTTAAAATATTTAAAATAGATAAGATGTTTAAGTGTCTGTTTTTCTATTTGTCAATATGTAACCATGTATTGCCTCTGTTAAAAAAATAAAATATATTTGTATTGTTGCTTATGTTGATATAATGACGTCACAGAGTTAAGATATTTTATTTTATGAAAAATATGTTTGTTTGAAACTTGAAGGAAAAAAAAGGTAAGATAAGAAATTTCGTATCATTCAACAAGCCTTCTGCATGTTAAGTCTTTGGATGCTAAACTCACGAACTGCTAATGCTCGAGGAATTGAAATACACTTGTCTTATCGGGGAAGAGCGGTACCTTTTGGTTTATTAACGCCCACAAATAACATTTCAAACTTTTAAAATTTTGATTCGGAGCATAGTACATACGTTCCTTGTATATTTATAGAGTGACAATTGCGAGACATTAGAACAATGTATATCAATATCGGACTGCACGCACCTACACTCTCATCTTTGTCTAAATTGGTCATAACAGTTGTTAACAGCTGTAAATAGCCCAGTAAATGTTGTTTATAGCCGACCTCGGGTATGGCAGACAACTCGTAAATGGTAACTATTTTGAAATAGAAGGGATTAAATGCAACCATGTGAACTTTTGAATTGAAGGTATTTCCCATTGACATTGTTTTTCTCTCGAATTAATTTACACGTTAGGTAGGTGTTTGGGTCAAATATATGCATATCGTTTTTCAGGGAACCGGGGAGGGCTAAGACAGACAACCGATATTGAGATCTCCCTATATGTGTCAAATAATTGAGAGAATATATTATAAGTCTAAATGCAACTGTCGAATGATGAAAACATACTGAGGGCAAGTTACATAGAAATGTACAGCAACATGACTTTCATATGCAATGTGCACAGACAATGCTTTGTTATCGTAACACATATTTCCCCGTGTTTAGAACATAACAGAACAGAACACAAACTTTACTTAACCCTTTCGAACCTAAGACGTATGTTGACGCATCTGAAGACGACTCTAAACGAGCAATTTCTTCTTTTGTCACAATGATTTCAACTTTTCAGAAATTAAACAAACAATTAAAGAGGTTTTTTTCATATTATTGAGTAGACATTTTCAAAGTTGTCTGCCGCAGATTTGCTGTATGTTTGAACAGGGTTAATGATACACTGTTAAATATACGTTTTCCTCGGTTTGTATAATGTCGTGTACTAAAACGCCTTCAATCATCGTTTGGAGTTCGACGGGGATATAGAAGCTCTGTCGTGTGTTCCATAGTAAACACGTTCACGCTATGCCTATGAAACAGAACGAAACCTACCTGTTTTATGAATGGAAAACAAGTAGAACAGGCAAATGCACGCTTTTTTGACGAAACCTATATAGGTTTTGCAAAACAGTTTTGATTTTTGTGACTATGGAACACAGGGCTGTTCATCGAATTGTCTCATCATAATGCGCACTTCGTTGGAATCGTCTAGTATTATAAAAACCCGTGGTATGTTTCTGTATCATATTCAAATGTTTGCATTAATTATTTGTCCCAAATGTACAATGTTAGTGCAGAACGCATCACAACTAAACACTTTTATACACGTGATCCGTCCGGCTAAACAGTAATCACAGATGCAATATCGTAAGCCGCCTTTGTCAATTTGAGGTCTTATTGACTCTCCGTAACGGGGTCATATAAAGGTCCAACGAGTGGGGCTTCACTACTAGTTGATTACAGGAACTTATAGACGGACAGGCTGTATGGATACACAGGATCGCCATATGTTTCACTTTTCTCAGATCCATTTATACAACACACTCGCTGGACGTGTTTCATTTAATGTATTAACCCTTTCCCGTCTGCAGACGCATTTAAACGCAATAGCAGCAACCTACTTTTGAAAACATTGTTGCTAAGGGTGGAATTGCTCATCATGAGCAGTTTCTACTTTGGCCACAATGTTTTCAACTTTATTTAACAATCAAGCTATTTTTTATGGAGATTGTTCAGGCTTTTGTCACAATGTTTTCAAAGTCGTCTGCTGCAGATTTGTTATATATGGGAAACCGTTAAGGTCCAGAAAGGATACAGTATATGTATGTAATGGCATTGATTAGGTAATATGATAGAAACAGGCCTGTCTTCAAGTTCAAATATATTTCCCCTTTCCTAGATGCAGACGCAACTTGACGCATCTGATACAGACAACTTTTGTTTTAATATACTGTAGCAAAAGCAGAAATTTCTCATTGAAATACTCATACTGTCATATTTAGATATTTCACATATATTTTTTCAAATTCGTCTGCTGCAGATTTTTAAAGGTTGGACATTTTGTACACTAAGACATTCTGTATTACTCTGCCCGACGAATTTCACATGTAATGTGCTAGTTTATGATTAGACGTTGATCATGCTGCTGAGAATTTCAGAGAGTGGTTCATTTCTTGATCTCATCTGACTGAGGCTATATTCCTGGTATTTGTCCTTCTCTTCTTCGTACAGCATTCCACCAAGACTCCAAGCTGAAAGATAATTCATAGAACCGATATGTAGACTAGTATTTTAGCCAATCAGAAAATTCGACATGTTCTGTCCGATACACTTGATTCGAACATGGTGATTGCATCACAAACTTAAAGCATGTGATGCATAAAAACTGGGTAGTTTTTAACAATTGATTGTTTTTCGTTGCGATGCATAAGAACTGGGTAGTTTTTAACAATTTATTGTTTTTCGTTGTGATGCATGCCGATCAATGAGGCTTTAAATTTGATATGTTCGATACCAGTGGCACTACGTACAATATGAGGTCCATGAGAAAATGTGAAAGTTTGCATTTCTTTACTGTGTAGGTTCAGATCAGTATGAACATCTGCTTAATATAATTGACAACAGTTGACAGACTCTTCTAACATGATCATGTATATTATGTAAGAACAGTGACGATATTGATCCGACTGTACGAATGCGAAAATTGACCATAATTTACATTTTTCTTAAAACATATGTTTTCCTTTTTCACATTGACGTGCTCATATAAAGGCAAACTTGAGTGAAACTGGTTGGGACACACTTCCAGGTTTTACTCCGAAGATGCATTCAGTTATATATAACGTATAGGTGGACGATAGAGACTGGTGAGACAGTGCAGATGTACTGAGCAGCGTCGTTACTGTATGCAGATATATTGAGACCCCCTAGCTGCAAGTTATATCTATAATCGATTCATGTCAGACGGAAGAAGGTCTAATTACATATGCGATTAATTGATTGATTGAAAGTTTGGAAACGCCGCTTTCAACACATTTTCAATTATATCACGGCGTTTTCTGGATATGAGTTAGAAGTACTACTGATCAATTTATCCTGACACCAGCCAGTCAGTCGATATGCACAACTTCGCAACCCTGAGCGCAAAGGAGGGCAGTCGTTACTACCAATGTTAAAGTCCTTGGTGTGACCCACCCGGAGATCGAACCTCGACCCCCTGCACCCGAGGCGGACGCTCTATCACTATACCACCGTGTGCTTATGCGAACCATAAATTCTCCTCAGATCTTGTTTACGATCATGGTATATCGGTTCTGGATATACGAGTTGATGAACTTGATTTAGAATTCGATTCTTTGATCAAATGAATACTTGCGTGCAACAGTATTAAAATCCACTTTATATTTAAATTGAAGGATTTCACAATTGCAAACAAATACATTTGAGTCGTCTCGCGAGAAAACCAACATTGTGCATGCCGCACCCGGACAGACGCGTTTCGCCTTCTGAAGATGTTCTGTTTCATAAATAATTACTCTATACCACTATCCCCCTGAGACGGAATATGTGGTCCGGATCAGTCTGCGCGAACATCGCAGTCTGATCTGGTCGATACTTACGCAGATGTCATACCATTGGTTTTCTCGCGAAACGGCTCATTCTTATCAAATAAATTCTATTAGAAATGGATGAAGAAGTGAATAAAAACTGCTCCTTCATACAGTGATATTGAATTACTTTGAAAATAGAATTAGCAGAGTAAAGCTCAACACGAACATTGCAAGTTAATTAAATGAGAGTACGGAACGCTGAACATGTAGTGAACCCTTCACCATATTATATTCAATGTACAACACCACTCCAGCAGACGATGCAACCAAACACATATATGGAACATCAATTTAACTGTCAGCCATTTCTACTTTTGTCACAATGTTTTCAAATATCGTCTTAAAATGCGTCATAATTCCTATGTAAATTGAAAAGGGTAACACAGGGCAATTTTCTTAAACCAATTCCCAAATACAGTAAATCTGAAGCATGTAACTGCAAACATATGGAAACTCTCTATACATAAAAGTATTATTATCGGATAGAGTTTAACACATTATGGAAAAAGGAGAAATTGCTCATAATGAGCAAGTTTAACCTTTTATCAAACTGTTTTCAAAAGTTATCTTCTGCAGAAATGATTAAACTTTTTTGTCATAATGGCGAACAGTAGGCTACAGGGGCAAAATCAAAATCAAAGTACACTGGTCGCAAATGCTTTACGGTTGATTTTCGAAGAGCTCAGCTCAAAGTGTTAAATACATATTCAAAAGTTCTAATATGTAATTCAAGGGAATATCCTAAACATGTTCCTGAGCGATTGCACAAAGGACAGACTCGAGTCTATCAAGTAATACAACATATACAACAAAGGGAGGTAATTGTAATTATGAGTGGTGAAGGCAGCAATAACATTCGATTAACATTTGAATTTGAACCGTTCCACCAGAAAACCAACATCATGGCCTCTGCGAAATGTATCGAACCAGATCAGCCTGTGCATTCCGCGCAAGTTAATCCGGGCCGACACATTCCGTCTCTGGGAGATAGAGGTATAGAGTAATGATTCATGAAACAGAAAAGCAACAGGAGGCGAAAAGTGTCTGTGCGGTTTAGCCTGCGCGGCATGCTTAGGCTGATTCGGGTCGATACTTTACGCAGGTTTTCGCGCGTGATGGCTTATTTGTTATAGTTAACAAACACAGAAATAACCTGCAGCAAAGGACTTTAAACATCTGGGAGGGAAATGTCGAAACTCGCTAAATGGAAGGACACTTTCAGAATAAAGTAAAAACGAAATAATGAATAAGAAATCTGTCATTTAAGCAATTAACCCTCTTCCCTCATACAGTTTTCATCATCGTCTGCAGCAACCGCTATAACATGCATATACGTATGTGAAAAGAAAACGTTTACATAATTATATGTCATGTAAAGGATCATACCATATACTTTAACTAATGGTAGTAAATTGTAAAATAGATTTAGAAAACATATTTACCAATGGAATGTCCCCTCACTGTTTTTCCAGCACGAACGTTCGGTGTGTCAAGGTCAAATCCAAGGGCAGAGAACAAGAGCGGTATGTACAACCCGTCTTGGCAGTTTCTAGATGCCCATTTCTGGTGAACATCGTATTCAGTGACGACGTTATCCAAATCCTGTTAAAAATCAAAGTTAAAACCATTTGGAATGCTTCCTCTTCCATTAACTTTTCCCCATATACAACAAATCTGCTGCAGACGACATTGAAAACATACCCGCAATTATATGAAAATACCATTTTAAAGAATATATATGTATTGAATATTTAAAATAATTCTGGCAAATGATGAAATTGCTCATAAATGTCTCCATTTGCCAGATTATTTTCAAACGTCGTCTGCTGCAGAGGCGTCAGAAAGTGTCTATATGTGATAAAGGGTTAATGATATTATTGGTTGGGAATTCTGAGATGGTTTTTATTCGGAAATAGTATATAGTTATATCAAGGCAAGACTTGTTTGCCTTATCACCGATTAATCGGATACATTCAATCTGTTATTAATTTGAGGTTTTACGTCGTTCTCAATAGTTGTCATTTCGGAACAGGGTATGTTTAGACCAGTGTGTCAATCTTTATTAGAATGTTCACAAGTTGACAGAAACTTTGGAAGTAATATTTAAATAAGGTAGAGCTTAATTTAACAGACTATGCGTATACCTTGGCTAATCTGAGTCTACACTGTTCCCAAAACCCAACTTGAACATTTTCATAAAAATCTCTTCAATTTCAAATTCTATTTTAATTGATATTATTTCTTTTTTACATTTTCGGAAGAGATACGCGGGATTTTACCACTTAAGTGTGTCTGATTTCTAATTCTGGTGAATGTAGGTGACACAAGGTTTCTCTCGCTATATGGATATATATGGCATTTTACAGTACTAATCGAATACGTACTTTAAAGCATTAGTAGAAATGAAAGGATGAAACCTTTCACTCAAGGCTTAATTAAAAAGAAGCTTAATAAGAAGAGATTAGGAAAGTATATAATTCAATTTAACAGAAATGCTAGTACGCTAATTATTAACATTTTCCAACATACTATTTAATGTCCAGCGGACGACTTTCAAATTATCAGGTCCAAATAAAGAAAATGCTATAATGTTTATTGAATAGATGTGAAATAAGTGTGGCAAAATGAGAAATTGCTCTTCATAATGCGCCTACACATCGCTAGACTATAGTTGTTGTTGCATTTTTATGAAGTGTTTACTTATTAACGCGCTGACACATCTGTTAATGACCATTCATATTTTAATGACCATTCATTAACACTATATATACTAACGTACTTATTTATATCGTAAACAATATAATTGTCAATTATGGAATGAGGATGCAATTGAAAAAACTATACCATATGAGACTGTGACACCCCCATAAAACATAGGCACACATTACTTGTGATTGCTGTGAATACTTAAGACAATTCGAACACATACTAGTTTCAGAGTGTTGGACTAGAAGCTTAAATGCTCGACCTTATCTAACCGTGTCTCATTTTGACTCCTCTGCAACAGACGACACTTGTGACAAAATGGTAAATTGTTAATAATGAGCAATTTCTCCTGATAGTATATCCATAGTATGGCGGGTATGCTTTCACAGTCGTCTGCTGCGGATTTGTTGAATGTGGGAACGGGTTAAACAATATACAATATACTTTGGATAAACCTATCTCGTAACAAGTGCCCAAGTCGTTATGCGATCCATACAATCTCGAGATTCAAGCACAACATGAAAGGCGTAACCCACAATGGGCAATTTATAAAGTATTTGCCATTACCTTACCCACATTTTTGTGAAAAGGGCCCTGACATTATTTGTTTATTTGTTTTGTATTACAAGATGTGTAATTAATCATATCTTTGTCTATGTCCTAATCTCCTGCATTAAATGTCTGTTTCTAAGTTGAACTATTGAATAGATTTGAAAAGGTAGTGGCAAAAGTAGAAATTGCTAATTTCTGATTAGTGTATGTTAAGATTATACTGCACACATGAGCCGTCCCTTGGGAAAACCTACATTGTGGACTCTGCGTAAAGTATCGACTCGGATCAGCCTAAGTATGCCACGCATGCTTACCCGGATAGATACTTTTCGCATCCGGAGGTTTTTCTGTTTCAGGAATCATCACTACTCTATATATATGTTCCCCTGAGCCGGAATGTGTCGGCCCGGATCAGTCTGC
The DNA here is from genome assembly GCA_031471495.1 of Clinocardium nuttallii. NCBI lineage: Eukaryota > Metazoa > Mollusca > Bivalvia > Cardiida > Cardiidae > Clinocardium > Clinocardium nuttallii. Next base: position 2,015 of record JAUELF010242752.1, on the reverse strand, counting down.
GCGGACAGCGCAGGCTCATCTGGTCGATACATTACGCAGATGCCATAATGTTGGTGTTCGCGCGGGTCGGCTCATATGCTCTTTCAGAATCAACACATGTTGACAGAAGCTTTTAACAAGATTGCATAAATACTATGCGAACAGTGTATACACCTTGTATATATTTATTAGATAAGGTCGATGCACGCTGATCTGGATTGAACACTGTTCACAAAAAACATCCTGCGATTTAACTATTGGGCTTAACCGATGCTCAACGAGTCATGGGACCACAACTAACACATCTTACCATTCCACAGTATTCCCTTGCCTTCTCTTGTAGATGATTCAGGTGCAGAGTTCCAGCTTCATCAACAATCCCGAAGAATTTCGCAACGATATAAATCATTCCAAAAGTGAAGAACTTTCTGTCCCTGACAGGGGGCTGGTAGACCTGGCCGATGGAGCAGGGTTTTGGGGAGCACATGTCTGGGTCCCCAGAGCCCAAGTAGTGGTTAAGAATCCCCTCACACAGGGTGGCATTACCGCCTCCAATCATGGTCAGGGTCTTCCCTTCAAGAGTTCCCATGGTGTTGTCACCTTTAACACACATAACAGAATATAAAATTGAATTTCAAAGTAAGCATATATATTTCATGTCTGATGCACATAGACATACACTTTACATATTTTTAAATCAATACGTCCAAAGTCGTCTGTTATAGATGTGTTGTATGTAAGAAAGTGTTAAAGTTAAATTGCAATTATTAGAGAGAAGACAATATGTATATGGACATTGCTTTGTGTTGAAATAATTATGTTTATGTGCCCTAGTTCAACAGTACCATTTCATATACTGATAATGATAATGATATCATAATTATTGATTAATTAATTTACCTTTAGCAAATTCCGGTGAATAACATTTGCTAAGTCTTTGCAATACAAAAAGCACAGCATGCGAACGTCAACACTCGTCTGCGTTTTACTAAGTTGAAAAAAGGGGCATTTATGAATACTTTAAAAGAGTCCTTTGACTTAGTATAGACATGCGCGGTGTTTATAGGAACACTTGTACCAAGTTTCATTAACACTTTAACTGTTTTTGAGTGATGAAGTTAGGTTAAGGTGTTAAGGTGTTGTGGTGATGTAGACGCCGCAGCAGATACAGATGACGACGACGCCAAGGGTATCACAATAACCCGGCTTTTTTGTCTTCGAAAAACGGACGAGCTAATAAAAAACCTTTTTCGAGATAACACAATTTTCCTATTCACCAAAATAAGTTCTTGATCAAATAACCAATAGATTCACCAAACGTTCTTTTGATCAGACTGTGTTTAAGCGAAGATGATATCATCTTTAAAGTTCATCTCTAGATTAGTTCTTCAACTCGATCATGTTTACGAAATCTCGTTATTTGTTTTTGGAACGTTTACTGCTATCACGATTTGAGTTGTCCTGGCAGAAAAAACAGATAGACACCTTTCGTCTCCAGTTTCATGAATCATCACTTAATAGTTAATACCTCTATCCCCCTGAGATAGTCTGCGCGGACAACACAGGCTGGGTCGATACATTACGCAGAGGTAATAATGTTGGTTTTCTTGCGAGACGGTTCAAAAGGCGAATAAACATGTTTACCTCTCAGCATGCAAGGGTTAACCAGGACATCAGCATGGGGATTCATTCGGATTAGAAACTCTGCGATCCTCTGGAACATTTCCGTGGCGCCGAATGACAAGTGGCTATGGCAGTACACGGAGTATTCCTTGCCGGCGACGGTCAATGGCATTTTACCGGCGTAGATGGGATCGGCTGGGATAAAAGCGATCTGAGCTGATCCCCCACCGAGCTCTACAAGACCCTCGCTCTCTGATACAGGCCTGCAAAACGAGATTGATATATTTCAAACTTACAACAAATCTACTACAGACACATTTTCAAGATTATCTGATTAAGTTGAAAATATTGTGTCAATAGTAGAATTTGCACATAATGAACAATTTCTTATATGCATTTTGTTTTTCATATGT
>JAUELF010242744.1:0-12462 GCA_031471495.1 Clinocardium nuttallii | reverse complement strand
ATATATTGTATTGTAAGAAACGGAGAACTCCTTCAAGATCACAAAGTGTCTCTCTTTAAATCAACAGTTACAATAATCATGTATACAATAGAGGTCGAATGTATAGTCACTGTTATAACATACATACTTGTGAGTAAAGGAGATATTGTTCAACCTATTCCACCTGCTAAAGACGGGTCAAATGTTTAACAGCAAAGTGTGTTACTCTGATAATAAAGCGACTTACATTCATCACTCTTTTACTAAACATGTTTAACGGGCAGCTGTTTGTGAAGGTTCAACTGTTTCAGAGAGAAATGCGTTACCCTTATTAAGGTTTATAGGATAGAGATACATATTCAAAACATTGTAAGGAAAGTAAAAATGTTTCATTAACACGTTATTCTTCTCCCTATTACCCTTCGTTTTAAATCGTCATCTGTTAAAGACTGGTCAAATGAATCAGAAAACTCTGCGTTACTGTTATATATAGCGTTTTATATTAAAACATTGTGAGAAAATGAGAAATTATTCGAAATTACGCATTGCATCCCTTTAACCCAATTGTAAACAATTTCATCTCTTTAAGAGGTGTCAAATGTATCAGATACAAGTGTGTTACTGTAATTTTTCAGAGACATATATTGAAAACGTTGTGAGACAGGAGAAAACTGTTCAATATAACGCATTGTCTCCCTTCACTAACTAATTTCAATGGGCACCTGTTGACTGAGAAAAGTGTAATGCTGTTGTATAATACAGGGTCTTATATTGAAAACATAAGAAGTAAAGGAGAACTTGTTCAAGATAACGTATTGTCTTCCTTGAAATCAATATCTTCAATCATATTCGGGTCAATATACATGTAAGTCAAATGTATTAAGCGTAAGTGAGTTACTAATACAAACAGCTACGTATACTGATTTCTTTTTTAGAGACTTTAGTAAATATGGTTGCTGATCCAAATTTAGAAATGATTGACGGGCGAATAGATTCAGCTATGCGTGAGGCATAAGATTAGCTTTGATCCGGCTTTAGAATACAATGATTGACTGGAGAATAAGTTAAGCTACGCGTGAGGCATTCGCTTAGATTTGATCCGAATTCATAATGAAATGATTCGCTTAGCTATGATCGGAAGTTAGAATGAAATGATTTACTGGAGAATAAGTGAAGCTAAGCTTGAGGCATACGCTTAGCTTTGATCCGGATTTATAATGAAATGATTGACGGGCGAATAGGTTTAGCTATGCGTGAGGCATTTATTAGCTCTGATCCGAATTTGCAATGAAAAGCTTGACGGGCGAGTAGGTGCGTGAGGCATTCACTTAGTTATGATCTGAATTTAAAATGAAATGATTGACGGACGAATAGGTTTAGCTGTGCGTGAGGCATTCGCTTAGTTCTGATCCGAATTTAAAATGAAATGATTGACGGACGAATAGGTTTAGCTATACGTGAGGCCTTCGATTAGCTCTGATCCGAATTAAGAATGAAATGATTATTGACGGGCCAATAGGATTTACTATGCATGAGGCATTCGCGTAGCTCTGATCCAAGTTAAGCCATGCGTGAAACATTTGCTTCGCTGTCATCCGAATATTTAATGAAATGATTGATATGCGAATAGGGTTAGCTTTGCATGAGGCATTCTCATAGCTCTTATCCAAATTTAGAGTAAACTGATTGAGGGTTGATTAGGTTTAGCTAAACGTGAGCCATTCTCTCAGCGCTGATCCAAATGTAGAGTGAAATGATTGACGTGCGAACAGATTTAGCTATAATTTAGACATTCAATGGGCTCTGATCCGAATTCATAATGAAATGATTGACGTGCGAATAGGTTAAGCTCTGCGTGAAGCATTCGCTAAGCTCTTATGCAAAATTAAATGATTTACGGACGAACAGGTTCAGCCATGCGTGAGGCATTCGCTTGACTCTGATCCGAATTTAAAATGAAATGATTGACGGGCGAACAGGTTCAGCCAAGCTAGAGGCATTCGCTTAGCTCCGATCCGAATTTAGTGTGAAATGATTGACGGCGAATAGGCTTAGCCATGCGTGAGCCTTTCGATTAGGTCAGATCCGAATTTATAATGAAATAATTGACGGCGATTAGGGTTTAGCTATGCGTGAGGCATTCGCTTGGCTCTGATCCGAATTTAAAATGGAATGATTAACGGGCGAATAGATTCAGCTTTGAGTGAGGCATTCGATTAGCTCAGATCTAATTTTATAACTATTGACAGGCGAATCGGTTTTGCTATGTGTGAGGCATTCGCTTAGCTCTGATCTGAATTCATAATAAAATTATTGACTGGCGAATAGGTTTAGCTATGGGTGAGGCATTCGAATAGATTTGATATGAAATAAATGAAAAGTCCTTCTTATTTTGAACATTTGATATTTGAATTATCATACTCAATTTAGTATTTAACTAGTTTTGTTGAAACAGACTATTATAGCACCATTCAGCATTTGTGAAAATGGAAAAAAAATAACGTTATAAATTAATGACATAAATATCCATATGTGAAGGAATGCAGTATTCTTAGAAAATGCTATGTCAAATATATGCAAACTATAAAACTCGATAATAAGACGTCGCAGAAGAGTCTCCAAACATAGACGCTCTTTCTGCTTTATCAGGATGGAGGCATTGCAGTTATCGCAGTATTTTGTTCTCATTTATGAGGAACATCTTTTGCTGGCATCCTCATAAAATTGGACAGGACAAATTGCATTTAATCATCTAACTTGAAACACAGGGCCGCGAAAATAAAGGCTCCACGTGCGATTAAGGCTTTGGACGATGTGCTGACAGAGCCCCAACCAGAGCCACACGTTGATGTTGCAGTTATCCAGATTCCGCCAACTTCAGGAGGGAAGGGCGCCACAATGCTTGATCCGAATATTGGCAATTTGTTTCATCAAATAAGCGTTCACACCAAAGTAGGATCGCATGTCCCCAACAATTTAAGGGAAACAATCTTATTGGGAAAATACGTCGAGCTTAGTGCTTTTTACAGAAGGGTGCCGTGGTGGAACAGCAGACAGTGAGGTTGTCCATTGGCAATTCCGGGTCACAGCGTCTTTCGAAAATAATAACCCCTCTTGAGGTATGGTCGGATGTATTTATACTGTTTATCAGTAATTATGTGTCAGCTCACCCAGAAAGAGCACAGGATTTGCTAATATATTTGGCAACTATTCGATCTGCGGCTAAGAGGCAGCTTTGCACAGGTTATATAACAATTGACAATTAATTTAGGCTCCGCGTTGCAGATAGTTCTGTATATATATATCGTTTGCAGAGGTGGTCCAAGAGCTGTGGATGCTCTGCATGGGCCCATCTGATATGGTCAACTAACCGCCTCGCTACTCCAAACAAAAATGATTACGACTTTAATTATAGAGCTTGTTATCGCAATGTATGCCCCTTTGTACATCGAAGTTCAAATTGTAATGGTAGCCATCAATCCAATTTCTGCAGACGACCTGCTAGGTTTGGGCAGAACCACAGATCAGCCAGATCCAAGACCACCCAGAAACGAGTTTAGGTACTCGGCACAAAGTCAGGCACTAAATAAGTTCCGCAGATTTACTGCACCTTAATTCCTCAACACATGTATGTCATTTCCCCATTATTTTAAAAATAATTTTAGCTAATGGATTCCGGAGTGGTTTCGAAATCGAATTTACAGGCCCGAGGGTTACATGTGAGTTTAAAAATTTGAAATCAGCTTTTGATCGGGAGTGCCATCTCATATTTATAAAAAAGATAAAGAAATATTTCTAGGAAGAGTAGCAGGTCCTTTTCTCCACCCACACTTTCCAAATATGAGGGTTTCCCCGATCGGCGTGGTACCAAAGACGGGTTGGGTAACTCATTTATCCTTTCCAGCAGGGTCAAGTGTTACCGACGGATTAGATGTTCAAATGGAATTCAAGATATGCCTTTCATCTGTTACTAATTCGCACCGAAGATTTCTCATTTTTGGGTATATCATTTAACAACAGTTATGACGTCGATACATTTCTACCCATGGGTTTAAACAAGAGTGCCTAATTATTTAAAAAATGTTCTTTTTCTTCTACATTGGATGATAGGCAAGGTGGCTAACGATGATAATCTAGATCACATGATTGATGACTTTATTTTTGGTGGAAAGGCAATCTCGTTAGACTGCCAGAATTTAGTGAACTTTTCTGAGTTCCGTTGCTCAGAATTAGGTGTGCCGTTAGCAGTAAAAAGAGTTTGTTAATCCAACCACGGGTTAGAAATCGACACAAGGCAAATGGCTTTCGAATACCTAATTATAAATTAAAATAATTATCCAAATTGCTCTCTTAACTTTCCAATAAAATCAAAATAAAATTTCGCCAGCGACAGAGCTTCGTTTGAAAGTTGAGTTTCTTTAGTAGGGTAATTTGTTCAAGTCGGGCTTTCCTTGTATGATTGTATGATGCCATGCTTGTGCATGTCATATCATGGCAGGCTGTTATTTTGCCGACAGATAGAGGTATTTCCCATGGAAAAGGGAATGGGAAGTTCATCAGTGCTTAAAGATCTCTCATGTTTGGAGATGGTTCCTGTGTTAATAGCTTTATATCTTTTTGTGTGTTTTGGGCCGGATCTTGCAAATAAAAAAGTATCATTTAACATAGACAATGATACTTTGGTATGGGTCCCGAAAAAGCAGACAACAAAGTTGAAGAGGCTCATGCAAGTGGTCAAACCATTCGGCCAGCTTTCTATGGCATATAATAGCGTATTCAATGCTGTGCATATTGCTTCTAAGAACAATTCTATAGCCGATGCTATTTCTCGTCAGCAGTCAACATCTGACCTCTAGTCTTAGTCTATAAGATTGTTAACTGCTTCAGTGACGCCAAACACGGCGAAAGCCTACGACACCGGTTTAGCTTCCTTCAAATTCTTTCGCATTATTTGCAAAATCGAGTTTTAGCTCCCGCCAGTGGAGCATATCTCTCTTTTCGCTTCATATATGCCCCTTGAAAGTTCATGTCAAGATAACAGAAAGAATTTTCTAATTAGCAAGCTTAAAAAGGTTATACTATTACTCTTTCATTGATTGGAAACATTCTGACTAGTATGACTTTAGCAGTTAACGGGATCATCATGAATCTATCCTATTTTCAGCAGCGTACACAATAGCCTTTTTTTGTTTCTTCCGAATATGAGAACTTACAGTTCACAAACAAGGGGAAGTCGATTAAAAGATATAAAACCCATACACGATGTCCATTTGCTTCTCTAAAATGTGTGACCAATTAGGTGCAGTCATGTCTCTTAAACTAGAACGCACAGGGGATCGTAATGCCTCTTCACCGTTACCAGTTCTCAGCAATATTACAAAATGCCCTGAATGTTATCAATCCCAACTTCTTTGGATACAAATCCTTTTTTTTTCGTTTGGAGGCAGCCATTATGGCAGCCGAAATGGGATGTTGAAACAAATAGGATAGCAGGCAAATGGGCTACCAACGCTTGCTAATTGTATATCTGTCCGGAAAGGGACAACAGTGTGTAACTATGATTCAGCGACTTATTAATAAACAATTGTGAGAAAAGGAGAACTTGTTCCAGATAACAGATTGTCACATTTTAAGCCAAAACTGTCAATGGTCGTCTGATAAATAAGAGAAGGGGGGGGGGGGGGTAAAACGTATAATAGAACTTTATGTTACTATGATTTGTCAACGACTTAATATTCGGAACATTGTGAAAAATGAGGAACTTGTTCAATATAACATATTATCTCCCTTTTAGTCAAAACTGTCATTGGTAATCTTATCATTGAATGTATGGTGTTTTACGCCGCTTTCAACAATTGTTCAGAATATAAGCAGATGTTGCGACAGAAAATTGAAAATGTGCCAAAATTAAGAAATTATACACTCTTCAAAACTGACTATGCAACAGAATAATATGTTACACGAATGATGAAGAAAAACGAACTATAACTTTTAGCTCAGTTTAGATACGGCAATTAACGCATATAAACTGGAAAATTCAAAAGCATTTATCTCACCTGCTATGAACCTTTATTTTTTTGAACACATTCCCTTTGTTACTAATTATCTTAAATTGGATTATAGAATATATAATTCATGTAATCTGTATTAACTCGATAGTGTATACACTCTAGCTGTCTAACACTTCCGAGAGTCTGCAGATCACTTGATTCACATCTTAAGTTTTATTGAGACCGTAAAACTACAAGTTGTGCGGGGATTTATAGCTTGCGCAACATATTTAAGAACAACTAATTTAGATTTTTTTTAAATTTTAATCAATAAACTGTAGTGGCATACTATTGGCTGCAAAGGTCCGTTACAACTGGTATAACATACGAACATATTTTGTGACAACCAGACCTGGGGTGACAACCGACTGCCTACGACTTAACGTTTGACTGGAGAATCAGCGACCCATATTGTCGAAATACCACAAGATATCACATGGGGACAGCATTTTGGGATCAGCCAGTATTGCTTATCCCCCGAATTAAGTACCCTAGCGTTAGACAGTCTGGACCTCCACTCTATATATAGAGGTGGAGGCGGACCCCCATGTTACACAGGTAGGCCCTCAAGCTACAAGTACTAACACATATGTTAATAAGACACTGAAGAACTAGCAGCTTGTAAGCGTATCAGGCCAGGGTAAATGACAGGTTGATAACTTCCAAAAAGCTTTCTGTCTCCCAAGAAACGCCACAGTAAGCGCTGGTTAAACGTCTATCTTCCCGCCATGCCAACCAACCACACACTCCGCATTCCTGGAAAGCTTACAATTGTGTTAATTTGTATGTGCAACCTTAAAGTCTGATGTATTTAGTATATGCATTTGATTTCCACCTGCCTGCTGCCATACTTATAAGTGTTAGATTGTTTGGGTGAATTGTAGGGCTTGAGATACTATGGTATTGAATTGATATCTAGTGAGCGATTTCCCATTTACCGTATAAGTGGATATATGTGCGTGTCTTAAATATTACGGATTTCCCATTTCAGACATTCCGCGTGCGGAAATGTTTGCGAATCATAGAAATCCGTATGTTCGTAATTTTTGCACGTCATACATATCACTTCACCGGAGTCGTGCATAATATCTACACGTCGTGGAAATGAACGGCCAATCAATCCAATATAATATGTAACGGTTTGCGTTGTACCTGGGGATTAAACCAATTACTAGTACTCACTATTTCATGATGTAATTATGCTTTATTGTATGATAAAGCTCAAACCCGCAGGTGGGTAGTGAGAAGTGATCACATATAAACCTGAGCCGCCACAACAGTGAACGAGAAAGAGAGTCTGCAATAATGTTTCCTGTTGAAGGGATATACATTGGTCTCATATCAGTTGTCAGTATTGCAAAAACCATATGTCTGACCAGATTCATCACTCTCTCGTATTTACATGTTTGGGTATTGATTACTTGAACAACCGCTTGATTGTCAACATGGAAATAAACCCATTGATTTTTAAACTACCTGACCAAGTTGAAATAGCGAATACCACTAGAAACAAGTCCAAGAGTGTCATATCCTTAGTTCGACCTTACTTTATCAAATCTTCTGGCCATCTTCCATTGTCATGAGAAGTAAATTCCGAAACCCCTATTATTTCCCCCATTACATCTTTGTAGAGTTCCAGCTCATTATGTGTTAACCGTGTACCGAGTCCCGGTAGCTCAGTTGGTAACGCTTGCCGTCAATCCATGGGTTGTGAGTTCGAATCCCGGCTCGGCCAACTTTGTTTCTGACGTTTGACAAAAGTCAATGCGAAATGCGTCGTTCGTCTCCCAGTCTATGTGGAAAAGCAGCCAGTTGCTTGGGAATATTGCTGTGTGGAGTACTGGAGTCAGAAAACCAGGAAACACATGAGTATGTGAACTGGCCGCCGTTATATGACTCAGAAATTGTTAAAAACGGCGTTAAATCAATCAATCAATTGTTTACCTTGTTCTATTATATATCAATGTTACCCATTTTAACTTGTAAGAAAGGAAAGCGATACGTTTAAATTAGCTTTAATGGTCTTTGATACTCTAAATTAATGATAAGGCCTTTTGATTCCTATTGTGGCATTAATCTACCTTCTCTACCAGGGGAGACCAAATTGCATGCGAAATTTAGAAAACCCCACAGTGACTGCATTTCTTTTAGAACTATCTTTCTGGAAGATAAGAATTTGCATATTTGCTCTTTATTTTTTGTGAGTTTTTCCTTTGGAAGACGCATAACCATTTTTCCGGAGTCCATTTCAATCCCCCAAAAAGTGAAACATGTTGTAAGCTGTGCTTTTTAATCTTCAGCTAAAGGGACTCCAAACTTTGAACACACTGATTAAAATTCTGTTAGCATTCGACACATGTAGGAAACCTGCAAATATCTCCTAGATAGCACAACTGACCGACTAGCCAATAGGAAGCATTTTATCAAACAAATGTTACTTTTCAAATTTGATACCTAGCTAATGAAAATCTGATTGGGTGATAGGAAGTAATCGAAAGGCAGATTTTATATCTGGTTTACTTAAAAGTGCCTCTTTACCTCACTTCAATCAGATCTGATGCTTGGTCAATATTTGAATACAGTGACCTCAATGCAATCGTTAATAGATTGGATGTCTGAATATATAAAGTACCGAATCATTCTATGATTACCGTCGTTGTTGGAGACTCAACCAACCGGAGATAATTGAAGGGTCGGGAATGGTCCAGTACTAATAGGACCGGCATTTCGACCCCGAATCATTTCTTTGATCAGTTGTTCCATCATGATATTTGGGTGCTGCTTTGCACTAGACAAGCTTGGTGACATATGTGCACATCGTGGTTCTGTCTAATTTAATAGATATCCAGTTTGTAGGCCTTCCAATACTAATATAGCATTCATATGCTGGTCGTATTTAAACGATGCAATTCAATTATGTATTTTTAGCGCTCTTTATCCTTATACATAATATCAAAAAGGCGAAGCCCCATCACGAACACAGTACCTAGGGGGTCTAGTACTGAAAGTACCGACAATTCGACCCCGACTAATTTCTTTGATCAGTTGTTCCCTCATGATATTTGGGTGCTGCTTTGCACTAGACAAGCTTGGTGACATATATGCACATCGTGGTCCTGTGTAAGGCCTTCCATCAATAATATAGCATCCATATGCTGCTAGTATGTAAACGATGCAATTCAGTTATAGTAAGGTAAAAAGTAATAATAGTGATAACAAGTTGTTCATTTAATTTAGCCTAGTGATATATTTTCTGACTGGGTTACAGCAATGTTTCAACATGCTAACATTAAACCGTTCCCTCTGTGGCTTTTTGAAAACATAGGGACAAAAGAAGAAATTGCTAAAAATAAGCAATTTCTCCTTTTGCCACAATGTCAAAAGAAGAGTTCAACAAACACACCAATTATAACTAAATTTCAACATGTAGCATTCAAAATTTCTGAATGTTTTCAAGATATTTCTTCAATTTAGTCTAATGACCTATTTTTGACCTACCATGACCCAAATGTTTGCTAGGTATAGACAGTGTTAAGACTGCTGAAAGACACGTGAGGTTTCCTTACCGTTAACATGTTTTTCCATCAATTGAGTAAAGTGACCTAGTTTATGACCCGAAATGACTTATATTTGTACTTGGCATAGAGGTCCCAAAATATAACACATGGAGACAATTATTCTGACGAAGTTTAAACATGCTAAATATAAAAATGGAGCAGATAATGCAGTTACTAGTGAGTAAACAAGATACTCCTTCAGTTTGGCCAAGTGACCTAGTTTATGACCAGTTATATTTAAACTTACCCTAGATCAAAACAGTTATTCTGAAACCATTTCAACTTGCTTAAGTTTTTAAAAAAGGCCTCAAGTTCAAAACTTGGCCAAGAATTTATGGAGATAAATTTCTGATAAACCTTCATTCATATTGGATGTTGTAAAATGTTGCCTGTAGAGTGTTCACAAGGCAAGTGTTGATGGCGTGTGACCAAAGGACATTAGACAAACTGAGAAGTCAAAGAACAGGGCGATCTTATTCCCTTTTAAAAAGATACAACAAACTTTATATAATTTTGATATACCCATCCGTTACCTTGTATTGAACCATTAGTATTATAGTATGTAAGCATCTGTATTTCCTCTCCATCAATTCCATCATTGTATGGGTTTCTCTCAATCTATTTCCCTGTTTGATGTTGATACAGGAACATATACTATCCCACAATCCAAGATGCCTGCAATTGTCATTGTTTTGACAGGCACCAATGGCCAAAGGGTATATCACTTACTGCCTTTTATATATGAACGTCCTCTCCCATTATAGCCATAACAGCTATCCATTACCTTGTATTGATCCATTAGCACTATATTATGTAAGCAGCTGTATTTCCTCTCCATCAATTCCATGATTGTACAGACTGCTCTCAAACCATTTACTGTTTTGATGTTTATGCAGGAAGGAATAGTACCTCACAGTCAAAATTCACGCAACTTTCATTGCACAGACAGCTACCAATGACCAAAGGGTGTATCCTTATAATATATAACTGCCTATAAGAATTTTCTCTCCAGTAATCGCCATAAAAACTGTTATTTCATAATTATATCTTATTCTTAATTCATTCTTTGTTTAAAATAAAACTTGATGCAGAATATCATTTACATGATTAATATAATCATTGATGACAGTCAAATACAGGAGAATATATCTTTATACAATATGTACATCTGTTGAAGTTTTATACTTACATAAATCATGTTGACAGCAGAGTGGATTCCTTTAAATCATCGCAGTGATCCTGACATGCAATGTGCCTTGTTAAGATTCATTTTTGATAATTGGTACGTCCTTTATCACTCATAAAAGCATCTTATAAACAAACTTCCTTTTTTCGTGCAATAACACCCGATATGTCTCTTCAGAGATATGTCTCTGGTCTCTTGAATTGGCTGGGGAGTTTTGTCTAGGGAGCTGTCAGTTTAACTGATCGGCCATTATTTAGAAATGTTCCATCCACATTGCAATGTGTTTTACCACTATAAAATGCAGGGGATGTCATCTAGCACTAACATAATATATTACGTCATAAAATGTGCAAACAATCTACACTTGAAAACTTCTAAAAATAAATGTTGATACTTTAGTTGTCGTATTTGTTTCTAAATGGGTTACGGCGGTAAAGGTTCTGACATTTTAACCATTAGCTAAAGAATCACCTTATTATATTTGCGCTATTGATTTACAAATAAGGAGTTCGAATCCCGCGGACAATATTCAAACACAGGGACGAGCACGACCCTGTGGTTCTACTCTGTGTTGGTGTTTTTTGCCATTTTGGGTAGAGACTCTTTGACAGTCCGAAGGAGTTTATGTCAGAAGGACTGACGACTTTAGCGAAGTCTGCTCAGCATTGAGGATGAAACAAATTTACCACTTAGCACTATGCGCATCTTAGATGAGACAGTCAAACTCGAATTAAATATCGCCAGAAACATCCGTTAATGAATAGAAAACAACTCTGATTCTCAGATTAACACTAACTCTACAGCTTTTTTTTTATATCAACGTCAAAATCAAATTTCCTTTGTTCCTTTATTTTATTCGAGGCATAGCGAGGGAGATAAAAAATATCTTACATGAAGCTCGCAGCCGAATAAGTTCTGGTTCTCTGTCTTTTGGATATATAAATAAATTGTTGTCGTTAATTCCGAAACCAGCTGGATTTGGACGGATGAGACGTCGGCCGGATATGGTAAAATATCGGTCCTGGTTCCCCGGTTCGTTCTATGTAATTTCATTGTGATTTCACGAACCGGGTTATAGAAAATTTGCACCAAATTGTTTCCAATACTGAATACAGAATTTTTTCCCTAATTCAGGTCATACCTAAGAAAGAGCCGCGCTTGTTTCTTTCTCTCTCTTAATCGCTCGCATCCTCAATCTCGCTCAATGTCATTCTCTCTCCATTTTTCTCCGTATATGTGTTTTTCTGCCTTTCTCTCTTTTGATAATTATACATCGTGAGATCATATTGAATTATTCGTTGTCATTATAATTCATGAACATTGTGCCATAAGTGATAATAATTGATATGAAGCGTAATGTTGGATATTTTATCGTTCACAGATTGTGGCTCTCCAGCAAACATTGGTAACGGAACAGCCAATTCAACATCCACAACATATCTATCCACTGTCATTTATACATGTAACAAAGGATATCATCTTGTTAATTCATTGTATTCGTTTTCGACGAGCGGCCAATGTCAAGCAAACGGATCCTGGTCTGGTTCGTTGACGTCATGTATTGCAATAGGTATATCACCATCTATTGGCCGTTGTGATTACTCTTTTCCGATTGAAACTTATATTAATGTGATGTTGAATGTATTGATTGGAGTTTAAAGCATTTTTCATTGCCATTCTAATGCTTGCA
>JAUELF010242733.1:0-12463 GCA_031471495.1 Clinocardium nuttallii | reverse complement strand
AAATGGTTACGTAGTACGGGTTATTTACCCAAGAAGCGTCGTGATATAACAGAAACATTGTTGAAACAGAAGAAATTACCCTTGTCCTTACCGGCCAGATCAAATGGTTACGTAGTACGGGTTATTTACCCAAGAAGCGTCGTGATATAACAGAAACATTGTTGAAACAGAATAAATCACCCTTGCTTTACCGGCCAGGTCAAACGGTCACGTGATACTGGTAACTTATCCAGGAAGCGTCATGATATAACAGAAACATTGTTGAAACAGAAGAAATTACCCTTGTCTTTACCGATCGGGTCAAATGGTCACTAGTAACTTACCCAGGAAGCGTCGTGATATAACAGAAACATTGCTGAAATAGAAGAAGTCACGTAGTTATGGTAATTTACCCAGGAAGTGGCGAGATATAACAGAAACATTGTTGAAACAGAAGAAATTACCATCGTCTTTACCGGTCGGGTCAAATGGTCATGTAGTACTAGTAACTTACCCAGGAATCGTTGTGATATAACAGAAACATTGTTGAAACAGAAGAAATTACCATTGTCTTTACCGGTCGGGTCAAATGGTCATGTAGTACTAGTAACTTACCCAGGAAGCGTCGTGATATAACAGAAACATTGTTGAAACAGAAGAAATTACCCTTATCTTTACCGATCGGGTCAAATGGTCACGTAGTACTCGTAACTTAACCAGGAAGCGTCGTGATATAACAGAAACATTGATGAAACAGAAGAAATTACCGGCTGAGTCAAATGGTTACGTAGTCCTGGTTACATACCCTGGTCAAGCGGAAACATTCATTTGGTGAGCTGACAACGGATTTTCCTTTCAAACTGTAACACTTACAAACCTTTCGACTTTTTGAAAATATGTTGGACAAGAAGCATTTACTAGAAAAGAAATACATGTACACTTCTCTCAATTCTTACTCCATTATATTTGTCATTTCCGTGTGAATGTTTACATTATGTTTTTCTAGGTGTAACGTCTATTTTCCAAGTCACTCAAAACGAGCCAAATGTCCCCATGATTGTTTTAAATCTGTATCAACTGTTACATCATTCCCCTAATTACTAACGTTTTCATCAACTTATATTAAAGCAGACGACTCTGACATAATCATATCCGGTTAACTGTTAAGAGAGTCGTCAAGAGCGAAGTTAATCCTAATTAATGTTTCACGCCGCTTTCAACATTGTTTCGGTTACGGCGTTTGCTGGTCAAATGACCAGTACTGCTGCGGTTAGCTTATACCGACAGCAGGGCATTAGTCATAACACTTTGACAACAAGGCTGGTCACCAGGAAAGATAGTCAACGTCTACCATTGTGTTTAAAGCCATTTTTCGTATCGAATGTAACGCTATTATAACAAGTCTGGGGCACCGGAAAGGGAAGCCACCCCTACAAGTATGTTTAAAGTCATGTTTCGTTTCGAACGTAACGCTATTGCGACAAGTCTGGGAACCAGGAAGGGGAACCACTTCAACCATTGTGTTTAAAGTTATGTTTCGTATTGAACTTAACGTTATCAAGACAAGTCTGGGCACCAGGAAGGGGAGCCACTTCTACCATTGTGTTTAAAGTTATGTGTCGTATTTGGAACGTAACGCTATCACGACAAGTCTGGCTGCCAGGAAAGATGACCACTTCTACCAGTGTGTTTACAGTTATATAAGAAAGAACGTACATCTTGTGTTAGACAATTACAGAGGTGTAGTTAAACAATTCACACAACAGTCGTACATCTTGTGTGAGACAATTACAGAGGTGTAATTAAACAATTCACACAACAGTCGTACATCTTGTGTTAGACAATTACAGAGGTGTAATTAAACAATTCACACAGCAGTCGTACATCTTGTGTTAGACAATTACAGAGGTGTAATTAAACAATTCTCACAGCAGTCGAAACTTTACGCATCAGAAGCAGACGACGTTTGAAAACATTATGACAGGTGGGTGAAAGTGGTCAAAATGAGCAATTTCTGCTTTTTCATAATGTTTTTAAATATGTGTTAACATATATACGTTTATTTCTAATTTAAGATATTTACCAGTTTATCTCTAGAAGATTTCATGCTGCTCTCGTTTAGATGGCTGTATGTGCAAAATGAAGTGACATTCTTTTACTGCAAAATGCGATAATAAAACAAACTTCGTGATAAATGCACGATAAAATGGATGCAGTTTTTAACCACGAATCGTTAGACATCTCCATGGTGTAGTTGTAGAGCGTCTGTCTGTCTGTCCGTTTGCATTGGGGAGTATCTGTGGGGTGCGTTTTTCTCCTAAAGACAACCACCACCCTTATGAAGTCACTTTGATAAAAAGTTATTTTGTTCCTTTTATAACCGGTATCTAATTTGCATATTAATGTTATTCGTTCCGTTATAGGGATGTAATTACGGAATTAATGGCATACTTGTGGGGTGCAACCCACAAGAAAACGTCAAAGGAAATATCCCAACAAATACGCTTCATGAGTACGTCCGTCCTTCTATCTGTCTGTCTGTCCCAAATCGTGTCCGCTCCATATCTCTAAGACGGCACGTGAAGGATTTTCATGAAACTTGGGTCATATGTTCACCTCATCAAGGCGATGTGCGAAACCCATGTCTCGACCATACCGGTTCAATGTCAAGGTCACGCTTGAAGGTAAATGACAAACTGCAATGGAGAGACATGTTTTTTTACAAAAATAATCTAGTTTTGTTTGTTTGAATATGTCAATCCACATGTCCCTACTACCAAGATACTTGGCATTAATTACGCTAGACAAAATGACCCTATGTTGTTGTTTTTACATTGTGATTAACAGGTTCATCTCGCCCATATTCTCAATATTTGCAGGGAACAGTCAAACAATAAAACAACATACCTAATACAGAAACCTGGACTAATCTCGCCAAATGAATGTTTCGTGGAATGAAACAGTTAGTTATCTTTCATTAAATGCCTTTGAGATAGTATTTGTTATTTTTGCTATCGTATTCCTCAAGATATAAGGGGGGATATTATTGCATAATAAAGCAATATGAACAAATAAAGAGCACAATAGTAACTAAGTAAATTTTGAAAATTAAAACATTCGTCCCATATGATTGTTATCTTTTTTTTCTCAACACTTCATAGGTGAAAATGGACCTACTGCACTGTATCCTGATCCCATTCATGCTGATGCAAGGAGATGCATCCGTAGTTATATGGGGGTATATTGGAATCACCCTGTCCGTCCGCATGAGAGAGTACTTGTGGGGTGTGGTTTTTTTTAAACGCCACCCACCACCATATAAAGACACTTAGATAAGTAGATGTTTTGTTCCTTTATAATGGATATCTGATTTGCATTTTAATGTTATTTATTCCGTTAAAGGGACATACTACCGAAATGAATAGCATACTTGTGGGTTGCACCCCACAAAAATAAACATCAAACAAAATAATCCCACAATTACTCTTCCATGAGTCCGTCCGTCTGTCTGTCCATATAGTTGTAAGCACAATTCCTCCTTAACGGCTGGACCGATTCTGATGAAACTTTACACAGTTGCAGTACATAACCTGAAGATGTGCATAATGTGAGATTATCCCCGTCCGTCTGGCCGTCGGTCCGTGTCCGTCTATTAAGCGTGGGGAGGGGGTATCCTTTCGTGAGTTCACTCACAGTTCTAGTTGATCTTTGCCAAAGAAAAGGCTTTGTTTAAAAATAGTCCATGCATCGTAAACGCATTCAAATGGATGCTGTAGAAATGTGAGTTATCTCTTTATTCTCGATATTAAACATGTATATAACCTGCAATACTTATTGTGTGTTTGTTCTTTACCAAGAAATAGATGACAAGAAAGCATCCTTCCTTAAATATGACCAATCTTTTCAAAGTAAATAAATCAATTGTCAAAACGGGTCAACATGTTGGAGAGGGAGGGTTAATATGAAACTGCAAACTACACAAATCAAACAAATTGTTAAAAATAGACATCTTCATTCAATACGTTATATTTTACATACTTTCCATATGTTTGCTGATGTGTTTTAAAAAGGTTCTTTTATGTGGCAGATTAATTAATAGTTACATCATTATCAACATTTTGTTCAGAGGAAATGATGCTTTCTCAAGATCCAGAAGAGCATGTAGATCAAACTGAACATTGTACAGGTGTATTCTAACAAGGATCTCAAATAAGTGAGGAGTGTAAGTATAGCTTGGAAATAGCCTTCAGAATAAAACTTATGACATTCATGTATTTTTGGCAAATTTACACTGTGTGTTATTTACCCTGCCAATATGTGTTACTGAATTGAGAACAAATTGTAAAATGACAAAACTTTATCATTCTTCTGCACTGAAAGTGTTTGTCTTTGCTAAAGTTGGTTTTCAGAACTAATCATTGGTGAGGGTTTTTTTTTCGAATTGCAGTCACTGTTTGACAAATCTGCAGCACAAACTTTTGAAAACATTGTTTCAAAATGAGAAGTTGTTTATTTCTTTTTTTCAAACAATTGCATTTTCATATGTAGAAATATACCGTAGTTTGCCTAGATGTCATATACTTCAGATTAATTGTAAGCTGGAAAGGGTTTAGCTCTGTTGAATTATTCATTGATTGTCAAATAAGACCATCAGGCAACATGCACAAAGGGGTAAAATGACAATTGTAGAAATTCTTTCTTTTATTACCCTTTCTCACATCATATTGTTTGCTGATACATGTTTGTCAAGAGGCATTGAATACCTCAGTTCATAAAGCACTCTTAAAGACAAGACAATATAAATATTTATGGGATAATAACCGTTTCCCACATACATGATACAAGAAATCTGCTGCAGACAACTTCTGGAAATGTTGTGGTAAAACACTGCTGAAAGTAAAAGGTTTTAACTCTTTTCAATATATATATATACTTTAATTTAACCCTTTAACGTGTATAGACGCTTCATGACGCCTTTGCAGCCGACAGCTTTTTGAAAACATGGTGACAAAAGAAGATATTGCTCGTTGTTATTGCTCAAAATGAGCATTTTCTCCTTGTGCCACATTTTTGTCCACTTTTATCCATTCAATTATTGAGATTTTCAATTTTTTGACAAAAAATGTTCAAAGTCTTCTGCTACATAATTGTTGTATGAGAGAAAGGGTTAAAGAAATGTTCAATGTGTTTACAGGATTTTAAAAAGGATGGCCCTATTTTAACATTTAAATGAAATGAAAGCAAATTTGTTGACAACATATGTATGGTTTTATAACTATACATCTTCTTACAAATATCATGATCAGGTTAATATTAAACAAATTAATTTTCATGATTTTTCATAAATTGCGTAATTTGAGTTTTATCAGCACGTTTTTCATGAAATCTATATTTTGTAATATTCTCTCCAAAGAAATGCTCTTCTGTGTATATACAACATAATCACAAAAATTGCAACCTGTAATCATAAATTGACCTTAAACTTGGTCATAATAATTATGATTTTTATTTAAACTCACTGTATTGCCAATCTTGATTAAATAACATCTTGGTAGGTCACATGCCTCCTTGATATTCATATTTCTGGCACTATATGTGCATTTAACTTCTAGAATACCAAGTTCTCCATTGTCACAAACTTTGCCATCTGGAGACATTTAATTCATTATTTAAAACAAAAGCACATTCGTGAATATGACGAGAAGGATAAGTTGCAAGATATTTTGCCTTCCCGTCATGTTCATGGGTTTTTCCATAGTCGATAGCTGGTGCCAATACAAAAGACCTATTGAAATCATCTCGAAGAGATTAATCTGTTGGCTTTGCTTTTCTGTTTAAGACTTTTCCAAAGTTGCTGTGAGTCTAATTTCTCTTTGACTATGCCAGTCACTAGATAGCTGTTATTTTCCGGTGTTCTTTTCTATTTTCTGGATATCTTCGTGTGTCTTTGATGTATTCATAAATACGAACGGTTGTGGGAGGGTGACTGGAGCTTTATGATGAACTGATGTATCTCCACACCCAGAAATGTTGATCGGCTCAGATTGTTTAAGGTTCCGTGCCTGCAATTGGAAATAAAAACTTAAGGTAATGGCTTCTATCCTTGGTATTCAGGTTTGTGCATTCACACTGACTGGTGTTAAGAAAAAGGTACCACTATTACTGGTAAATGACCCACCAATTTAAGTGAAATATTGAACTGACCTGCCGGTGTTAAGAAAAAGGTACCACTATTACTGGTAAAGGACCCACCAATATAAGTGAAATATTGAACTGACCTGCCGGTGTTAAGGAAAAGGTAACACTATTACTGGTAATGGACCCACCAATATAAGTGAAATATTGAACTGACTTGCTGGTGTTAAGAAAAAGGGACCACTATTACTGGTAAAGGACCCACCAATATAAGTGAAATATTGAACTGACTTGCTGGTGTTAAGAAAAAGGGACCAATATTACTGGTAAATGACCCACCAATATAAGTGAAATATTGAACTGACTTGCTGGTGTTAAGAAAATGGGACCACTATTACTGGTAAATGACCCACCAATATAAGCGAAATATTGAACTGACTTGCTGGTGTTGAGAAAAAGGGACCACTATTACTGGTAAATGACCCACCAGTATAAGTGAAATATTGAACTGACCTGCTGGTGTTAAGAAAAAGGTACTACTATTACTGGTAAATGACCCACCAGTATAAGTGAAATATTTAACTGACCTGTCGGTGTTAAGAAACAGGGATCAATATTACTGGTAAATGACCCACCAGTATAATTGAAATATTTAACTGACCTGCCGGTGTTAAGAAACAGGGATCAATATTACTGGTAAATGACCCACCAGTATAAGTGAAATTTGTAACTTACCTGCTGGTGTTTAGAAAAAGGGATCACTATTACTGGTAAATATTCGATGTTGCCATCCAGCACAACTGTCACAGCACATTGCATTCATTCTTTCAATAACCAGTAGGAATGAATGAATGAATGTATATTGTTTCATGGCGCATCGACAGCTAAGGTCATTTAGCGCGCAATTAAATTTAATTATTCATGATCCCTGGGTAAACAAACCAGTACTAGGCTAGAAAATGTGCCTTGCCAAGGGCACTCCACCATGACCGAATTGCCGCGACTGGGGATACAACCAGGGACACCCTGTTTCGAAATCCCCAACGATAACCACTCGACCACAGCGGATTCCTAACAAGTAGGAACAACTGATACAAATATACACTTTCATTTTGCAACTTTTGTTTGTTTAATGATGACCACACGGGAAGAATCTTTATTTATTGGAAATGGATACAACTGATACAAATAGCGTAACAACCAGAGGCAAACTTAAATTCTTTAATTCTTAAGTAGGTTTTTTTATTACCATTAAACATGTATAATGAAAGCAGACTATCAATTCAATATAAAACTTTGTTTTTTTAATAATTAATTACATTACAACACAATTAGCTGTATGCCGTCAGTAATTTACATAACAGTTGAGTTCAAACAGTCGACACACAGTAAATTGAAATAAAGTGCAATAATTAAACTATATAATTGAAAATGTTATGACAAACACAATTAATAAAAAAATTTTTTTTTTGGAACACAAGTGTGTTACAAACGCTGTTCTATTCTGTTATGTAATGAATAACAAAATAGTATTAAAAGATGTGAAAACTCGAGCGAAAGCACGCCTATAGGTTACCATATGTCGCTCATCTAGAGGTGAGAAATCAATTGATGTATTTACGTCTCATCGTTTGATTCCTTCTGAATTGTTCTTAGGCGTAGCCTGAAAGATTGTTGTGTTGAGTATTTTAGTATTCTAAAAGGTCAGGGGAAAATGTTAGGTAAACTGAATTACCATTGAAAATAATGTTAAGCTTATTTCATTCAATCAACCATGGTAAGAGTCAGTTTCCAATTATATTTATTACCAGTTTACAAATAACTGGCATTTGTAAAAATGAATCAGAACATTCTTCAATGCCTTGGGGACCTGATAAAAATTTAAACAGATATATACAAATTAAACTTAAATGCATGATAAGTTTGGGTTTGTTTTCATTATGTTTCTCAGTTCCTTTTTTTAACTTTTTGCAATTTGCCTAGTAATGTGTTTCTTGTTGGGGGACTGACAATGCTTAATTAATTGTTATTGCTTTTACACGACCTAGGCTTTGCCTATCAACATATTATTTAACTTTTAAGAATATATTACATATAACACATAATAATCCTTCTTATTT
Source organism: Clinocardium nuttallii (assembly GCA_031471495.1). Lineage (NCBI taxonomy): Eukaryota > Metazoa > Mollusca > Bivalvia > Cardiida > Cardiidae > Clinocardium > Clinocardium nuttallii. The sequence goes on along the minus strand of JAUELF010242733.1, from coordinate 4,229 downwards.
ATAAGTATGTGGTAAACCTCGTTTTTGATACACTTATACTAGCACATTAGCGTGTTTAAATTATACGTGACCAAACAAGTAAAACCGGTGTATGCACGGGTGGGGAACGCACGGGTCGGGCTAGTAAAAACAATAACAATAACAATAACAAAGGACAAGTGAGTACCTGTCGATATTTACAACAGCCTACATTCTACTATGATGGTAGTAACAGTCAGATAGACATATCTAATATGGCATATCAACAAATTTCGCCGTATAATTCCCAGCAACAGGTGTTACCAGGAACCCCTATACAGAATCAGAATGCGCCTATGTTTAATACATTCCAAGGCCCACATCTATCACAATCACCCATCATGCAAGGTATCCCGTCTGGACCACAAACTTTATACAGCATGCCAGCGTCCCAAGAACCCCCAGGTTGGGCATCGGAGATTATTGATGACATCAAACAAATCAAACAGTCTGTCTCAAAAATCGAAAATATTGAAAAAACAGTGAACAGTATTCAGCTAAAATTGTCAGATCTTGATTTAAAAGTGAACCTAATAGATGGCAGGGTAACGCAAGTAGAGAACGCCTGCTCTTTTATCAGTGAGCAGCACGACGAACAAAAACAACATTTAGATAAGTCAAAAAAAGAAATTCAAACGCTTCAAAATGCATGCAACCGCGTCGAACAATTCGCCAGAGAGTCGGAAGAACGACGATATGCAGTTGAATCTAAGCTGATCGATCTTGAAGCGCGGTCAATGCGCGATAATCTATTATTTTACGGCATACCAGAAACTCAAGCCGAAGACTGCGAAACACAAATTAAAGACCTTTGCTTAAACAAATTAGATATGCAAGAGATAGCAGATATGAAATTCGATCGTGTACACCGAGTTGGAGCCGACACTGCGAAGAAACCGAGGCCGATCGTTGCTAAATTCCACTATTTTAAGGAAAGGGAAGTGGTCCGCCAAAAAGGATATGAAGCCTCGGATAAGCTTAAACGAGATAACTATGGCATAGGTATACAATGGCCTAAACAAGTAAGAGACGCACGGAAGGAGCTATATCCAGTCATGAAACGACTCAAGGACAACGGTCACCAAAACGTAAAAATGGTTCGTGACAAGCTTTACGTTAACGGGCGAGAGTACAATGGACCGAGAGCGCCACCCCAGTCGAGACAGTATTTCCCTATCAACGGACCACCGCAATACCAGCAGCACCATGCACCAATGGATTCCACGAGTTTTGGAGAACACCACAACAACCCTCAAGGCAACATCTAGGGAGGTCAAGAGAAGCATCTCTCAATTATATCATGGAACGTTTTTGGACTAAAAAGGAAATTATGTGATCCTGAATTCTTAAACTTTGTTTCAAATAACGATTTATTTTTCTTATCTGAGACATGGTTACGTAAATCTGAGACATCTAATCTAAATATTAAAGACTATGAATGTGTTCATATTTTTGGAAACAAATCACCAAATGTTAAAAAAGGACGCTCTAGTGGGGGTATTTCTTTCTATTATAGACACGAATTTAAGGATAAAATAAAGATTATTGAAACTAACCAATCAGGAATAATATGGGTTAAATTATCAGGTGATCTATTTAATCACAATACAGATGTTTATTTATGTAATTTGTATATTTTACCATCACATTCCAAAGTATTAAGACATAATGAGGTTGATTTTTTTGAACTGTTAGAGTTAGGCATAGAGACATATAAGCATTTAGGCAAATTATTTATTTTCGGTGATTTAAATTCTCATAGTTCCAATTTATCCGACGTACTGCATTTTGACAGATACCTAGACAATGATGATCTCGTAGTAAATAGTAGTGACATTCCAATTCGGGTCAATAAAGATAACGTTATCGACACAAACGGTAGACGGCTCATTGATTTATGCAAATCGACAGGTTTAATCATAGCCAATGGGCGCTTACATAAAGACCTACAGTTAGGCGAATACACATATTGTTCTCACGCTGGAATGTCAGTAGTAGACTACCTTTTATTTAACTACAATGATAATAAATGCATCACTGACTTTAAAGTCTTAGAATTCAATGAATTTTCGGACCACGCACCACTATATTTTACATTCAGTACACGTGTTCATCATGATCCTTATAGTATTCAGGCAAATACAGACGACACCTATAGTAAGGTCACGTGGGACGAGGACAAAATACCTATATTTAGAAATACAATAGCGAATTGTCACGAGGATATCTCACGCTTTACAGAATATGTAAACAATAGTACGGACATAAATTCTATAGTAAATTTATTCACGGATTTCTTATATGATAAGACGGAATTGATATTTAGCAAAACATTTAAAAAGAAAGACGCCCGACATACTAACAAAAGTAAAAACTGGTATGATGAAAACTGTTTTAAGGCTAAAATTGATTTTAAAAAATTCAGAAATATATTTTTAAAAAATAAAACTGACGTTAATCGACACGAATTTATTATACATAGAACTAAATATACAAGAGCAAAATATAAAGCACGACAAAAATTTAGACATAATGAGGGAAACAGAATATCTAATCTAGCTAAATCAAAACCAAAGCAATTCTGGAAAAATATTAAGAAAAACTATAAAACGACACTACCAAATGCTGACAAATTGAACTTATCTGATTTATTTGATCATTTCAAATCATTATACGACACGACCAACATTAATAATAACGATGACAACAATAACAATATTAATAATTCAAGTTTAGATACCGATGAACCTCTAATATACGACGAAGACCTCGACTCAGACATCACTGAAAAAGAACTGAGAACTGCAATATTCTCGCAAAAAAGTAACAAAAGTGCAGGTAGTGATAATCTTGTAGCGGAAGTTTTTAAATCTACATACGATCTATTTCAACCGTTTTTATTGAAATTATTTAATAGAATGTTTAACAAGGGAGAATACCCAGTTTCTTGGGGAAATGGTATTATAGTACCAATTTACAAGGGTAATGACGCTAATCAGGCTAAAAATTATAGAGGTATCACTTTAATAAATATACTTGGTAAAGTGTACTCACAATGTTTACTTAATCGTTTAAATAAATGGACAAATGAAAACGATAAAATAACACAAAACCAATTTGGCTTCCAAAAGGGAAAATCGACGATAGATTGTATTTTTATATTTCATGCTTTAATATCAAAAGTATTGTATTCGGGTAAAAAACTTTATTGTGCATTCCTAGATTACGAAAAATGTTTTGATAAAATCAATAGAACAATGTTATGGCATAAGCTTATAAACGAAAATGTTAGTTCTAAATTAGTTCGAGCACTTAAATCAATGTACACTGTTGTTAGGGCATGTGTTCGATACAAATCGTCTGTGTCGGACTATATGTCTTCCGATATCGGATTGAAACAAGGGGACCCTAGCTCCCCGCTCATGTTTATGATGTTCATTAATGACCTTGGTCAAAATATAAACTCTAACATTGATGACCTTTTTACACTTGACGACGTTAAATTATTTATGTTATTATACGCTGACGACGCAGTCGTATTTGCAACGTCACCAGACGCATTACAATCATTACTTTCTGACATAGAAACTTACTGCATTACATGGGGACTTAAAATAAATACATCTAAAACTAAAATTATGATTTTTGAAAGAGGCCGACACACAAAATATAACTTTACGCTAAATAATACAATCATCGAGGTTGTAGATTCATTTAAATATCTTGGAATTCATTTTTTCAAAAATGGCAATTGGAATAGAACTCAAAAGAGGCTTGCTAATCACGCATCTTTTGCATTACATAATCTTTTATCATTATTTAATCAAATTGAGTTACCAATTTCACAGAAAGGTAAACTATTTGATACACTTGTAACATCCATTTTATGCTATAGTGCAGAGGTTTGGGGTATGCACGAGGCAAAAGATGTTGAAATTTTACATACAAAATTTTGTAGAAGAATTTTAGGCGTCAAACAATCTACAAATCTTGTAGCTCTATATGGGGAACTTGGACGTTTTCCGTTTACTATCATAAGGAAGCTACGAATGCTTAAGTACTGGCAAAATATTCTAAAAATGAACAATAACATGTTAACAAAAAAGGTATATTATATGTTAAAAGATGACGTAGACTCGAACAACTTTTATATTAATAATTCAAACTGGGCCAGCCAGATAAAGAAAATATTGGATAATTTAGGATTCTCA